>JASDQU010245288.1:42046-55201 GCA_032191745.1 Picea mariana | reverse complement strand
TGGTATCAGAGCCACGAAGGCCACGGAGCTACGGAAGTGGGGTGTGAACATAATTGCATTCTTGCAGGTCCCGCCTCTAGCTGGGTGTTTTCAAGAATAGTAATTCTCCCACCCTAGACAAAGGCAGGGTGCGAACTTCATTGGAATTCTCGTAGGCAAATACACTAGCAGGGTGTGAACTTCCCTCACCCTAGTAGTGGAGCAGGGTGCAAAATTCTTGAGCATTCTCGTAGGTAAATACACTAGCAGGGTGCGAACTTGACAGGCAAGTTCATAGGCTATACACAGGCAGGGTGCGAACTTCCCTTAGGTTTCTCTCAGGTGGGGTGCGAACCTCCCAGGGCAAGAGGAAAGTGAAGGGGTTGAGTTTTGGGTYGGATAACATTAAAAATTTTAAGATTTTATTGGTGCGACGCTTGATTCAAGATCAAAATGTATTTCAATGGCTTGAGGTTGGAGTATGCACTCAAAGGTAGCTCTAACTACATTGCTTGGAAGGATAGGATGGAGGCAGTGCTCGAAGACAATGGCTTGAAGGGTTACATTGACGCAGATGTTCCTAAGTTCGATGTGACAGACACTGTAAATATTGATGCATGGCAAAAGAAAGTAGCAAAGGAGAGGAGGATTCTATTGGAGGGAGTAAGAGACCACATTGTCTCAAGTCTCAATGGGAAAACCACACCATATGCAATGTGGAAGGTTTTGATAGATCTTTTCCAAAATAGCAGTGACCATAGGAAATTGGCGCTCAAAGATAAACTCAGGAAGATCAAGATGGAGAAAGGAGAAACCATTCCAAAATATCTCACGAAGTTTGTCCAATGTCGGGATGAGCTTGGAAGTGTGGGAATAACAGTCACTGCTGATGATTTGGTGCGTTTGGTGCTCCTAGGGCTTCCTAAGAGTTGGCACAGTTATCAAGACTCTGTCAATGGAAGGGAAAAATTACCAGATTGGGAACGACTATGGTCGGATCTAGTGCAAGAGGAGTTCAAGAGGAACACCAGAGATGGATCTTCATCAAAGCGTGATGATGAAGAGGATTGTGCTTTGACTACCAAGGAAAGGAAAGGGAAAGGGAAGAAATCCCAATCAAATTCCGATTCTAAAGTCAAGAAGCTAGATTTGTCCAAAGTGAAGTGTTTTCACTATCACGAACGTGGACATCTGGCTACTAACTATCCACAGAAGAAGAAGAACAAGATGATTACTAGAGCTGCAACTGGTGAGGCTCTTGTCTCACAATTTGATCTTGACTTTGCTTTAATTGCATGCATGGCTTCAAGTGCATCGGGATCAGTGTGGTATTTGGATAGTGGTGCTTCCTTCCACATGACGGGAGATAAAGAGTCTTTCATTGACTTGGAGGAGAAAGATCTTAGAATGCATATAGAAATGGGCAATGATGGAAAATACAGTGCAACTGGTATTGGTACCATTACCTTTCAGAGGGAGTCAGGTAAACCATTTCAATTGAAAAATGTTATGCATGTTCCAAGTCTGAAGAAAAACTTGATCTCAGTCGCAATGTTGGAGGACAGAGGCTATGATGATGTTTTTAGTAGTGGTATAGCCTACCTGCGACATAAAGCAACAGGTCAAGTCAAGAAGATAGGTATTGGAGTTAAGAATCTCTACATGCTGTAGGTAGATGGCTACGGTGCCATGATACGCAAGGCAGAAACAGTGGTGAGCCGGGATGAGGGAGAATTATGGCACAAGAGATTAGGCCATATTCATCATGGACCCTTGAAGATCATGCAAAAAATATCTACCGGACTTCCAAGGGAAACACTTGCTCAGTCAGATCAGTGCAAGGGGTGCACCCTAGGGAAGTATGCAAAGTCCACCTTTTATGAAAAGGAGAACCATGCTTCAGTAATCCTGGAGAGAGTTCACACGAATGTGTGTGGACCATTCTCAGTTGCTTCAACAACAAAACACAGGTATTATATTATTTTTGTTGATGACTTTTCTCGTAAATGCTGGATATTCTTCATGCAGAAGAAGGATCAAACATTCTCAAAGTTATGTGAGTTTAAAGCATTAGTGGAGAAAGAGTCGAGGAAGAAAGTGAAAGCTCTAAGGAGTGATAATGGTGGAGAATACATCTCTAACGAATTCAAGACTTTTGCAACAGAGAAGGAATTCGAAGAGAACTCATAGCGCCTCATAACCCACAACAAAATGGGGTCGCGGAGAGAAAGAGCAGAATGATCGTGGGTGCAACACGAGCGATGTTGCATGATCAGGGCCTACCAATGCATTTGTTGGCAGAAGCATGCAATACTGCAGTTTATGTGCAGAACCGTTGTCCTCATAGAGTACTTTGCATGAGTACACCTGAAGAAGCTTTTGCTAGTAAGAAACCTGATGTTTCTTATTTTAAAATTTTTGGTTCATCTGTTTATGTGCATGTAAACAAGGATGCCAATAAGAAGTTGGAACCGAATGTTGAAGTTGGGATATTTGTGGGGTACATAGAAATACCCCATAATTATCGTGTGTACTTTCCGAATAGTAAGAAAATTGTTATGTGTCGGGATATAAAATTTGATGAGGGGAAATCCATGCGGTTGTCGCTTGAGAGGGAGCTAGACTTGCATGCAGAAGAGGAACTATTGGTTCCCAAGGATGAGTCTCAAGATGTGGATCAACCACATGGGGAGGTTCATGGAGTGGAGGAAACCACTCAAGAAGATCCATCCATCAGAAATGGCAGAAAGTGAACCACGGAAGCTGAAAGATTGAGACTAGATATTGCACAGAATGTAGGAGCCCCTATTTCACAATGTAGACAGAGACAGTCTCCTGATCGATTTGTTGGATACATGGATCTCATGATCAAATGTGTTGTGACTGAACCATCTTCCTTTCAGGAAGCAGTGTAGGACCCCACTTGGGTTGATGCTATGGTAGAGGAGTATGACTCCATTGTCAAAAACCCTGCATGGGAAATTGTCCCAAGACCGATTGATAAATTAGTGGTAGGTTCGAGATGGATCTATAAGGTAAAGCAAGTTTCTGATGGGAGTGTGGAGAAATACAAGGCCAGGTTTGTGGCCTGGGGCTTCTCACAGATCGAGGGGATAGATTATGGTGGGACCTTTGCACCTGTCGCAAGGTACTCTTCCATAAGATCCATCCTTGCACTCTCAGTGCAGATGGGCTGGCACATTCATCAGATGGATGTAAAAACTACATTCCTCAACAAGATCATTGAGGAAGAAGTGTACATTGAGCAACTAGAAGGTTTTGAGACCTTTGACAGAGAGTCGCATGTGTGCAGATTCAAGAGAGCACTGTATGGGCTGAAGCAAGCACCCTGTGCTTGGTACACTTAGATAGACAGTTATTTCACCAGATTGGGCTTCACCAAAAGTGAAGTAGATGAAAACCTATAACAAATTGTGGTGGAGGGTAAGCTATTAATAATTGTTCTTTATGTTGATGATTTAATACTTACTGGTGATGAGCAGTTGATAAACTCATGCAAGGAGGACCTTGCAAAGGAGTTTGAGATGAAGGATTTGGGCCTTTTTCATTATTTCCTTGGTTTGGAAATATGGCAGCGAGATGGTGAACTTTTTGTGTCTCAAGGAAAGTATGCAAGGGCGATACTAGGTAAGTTTCACATGGAGGGCTGCAAACCCATGGATACTCCTCTTCCATGAAACTGGAGGAAAGAGGATGCTACTTCTGGAGAGGTAGTGGATGCTACTGTCTATCAACAATTAGTAGGTTCACTGATGTATTTAGTGAATACAAGGCCGGACATTTGCTATGCGGTTAACCAACTAATTCAAGCGATGGTTAAGCCTACCAAACTCTTTTGGAAGGTGGGGAAGCATGTCCTGAGATATCTGAAGGGAACATCTAAGTATGGATTATGGTACAGACAAATGGATGAGGTGAAGTTGCATGGCTTCACGGATGCAGATTGGGCGGGTAGCCCAACGGATAGAAAGAGCACATCAGGGGGGATCTTTAGTATCAGATCGACAATTGTTTCTTGGTACAGTAGGAAACAGAGATCTGTGGCACTTAGTTCAGCGAAAGCGGAATACATGGCAGCGAGCCAAGCTGCATGTGAGGCTATCTGGATGAGAAAGATCTTGGTTGGTTTGTTTGGTTCTCATTTAGATCCGACAGTGATTTATTGTGATAATCAGAGTTGCATTAAACTCTCGATTAATCCTATGTTTCATGACAGATCTAAGCATATAGATATCCGGTATCATCATCTCAGAGATTGTGTGCAGCGGAAGATCATGTTGCTTCAATACATTCCTACGGAAGATCAGGATGCCGACATTTTGACGAAGGCGCTCACCAGGAGCAAATTTGAATATCATAGAGATAGCATTGGGGTGAAGGATAATCCCTTTCTTGTTGAGAGGGAGTTTTGAAAAGTCAACAAGAAACATGTGTCTAATTTACTTTTCCCTTAATTAAATTAGACCATAAATATTAATCTATTATCTCATTCATAACTGAGTGATTTGGAATTGTAACAAAATTACAAGTGTAGTTAAGTGAGTTAATCTTAGTTGTATTAGTGTGAGTTCAGTGAATTAATTATTCATTAATTCACAATCAGTTAACTCGCATGCAATTGAAGACTTGCCACAGTTAACTACATACATGTCATTCCAATGGACACSAGTTGAGATAACAGGTGAAAGGGACAATTTGCTATCAGTTGTGATTTGTTCACACATGYAGTGGATATGCTTATGAGCATGTGCAAATGAGGCAATTGTATTCATTTTGATTCATTGTGAGAATTCGGATTACAGAGATTGTGCAGAGGAGGCAGGCTGTTTGGACATGGAAATTGGCACATGTATTTKCTAATTTGTGTATGACAGTGTGAGATGATTGTATTGTATTGAGAGCTCTTGGATTAGAGTTTTGTATGAGATTGTTTCATGATTCATGATATATATAATATATGATAGTGGGGCTTTTAGCTTTACGCTTTCTCGATAAAATTTCTGTGTTGTGTGTTATTGATATTTCACTTTGTGCATTGTGGTTGTGATCGTGGTTTAATTGCTTCCGTAATAATAATAGTAGAAGCGATTCTGTATTTAACAAGTGGCGGAAATTGTTAGATCAGGAGAATCGCAGGAATATACTCATTTGGGTATCAAAATTTCTACACATTTATGTGCTTAATTACGTATGTTATGCATGTATTTGATTCTTGAAATATTATCATGTGATCCATTGCATGTGGACTTACTATCAATTCCATTTGATTCTGTAAGGTAGCATTAACTCGATTTTATTGTTTTAAATTCATTAAAAATGCATGTCATATATATATATATATATATATATATATATATATATATATAGAGAGAGAGAGAGAGAGAGAGATGTATGTATGTTCCTCTAGTGGCATTTCCTGACCTGTTGGTGGTTGGGGATGTTACAAATTGGTATCAAATCCAAGGTTCAAGCACTGAGCTTGGATGAGCCAGATAAGTGGTCATTAGAACCAATGTTCAAGCACTGGGCCTGGATGGGCCAGATAAGTGGTCATTATAACCAAGGTTTAGAGAGAAATGGTGCCAAGAGGTTACCTTGGCTGTGTTACGAAGATCAGGAGGTGAAGCAGTATTATAAAAACACGAAAGATGTGGTAATGGGACACACAGTATTGTGGGTCGTTGGAATCTATTCAGGATAAGAAGGACGATTCTCGACGATCAAATATGGAGAAAAGTGAAGGAGGGTTAATTTTCAAGTCCTTAAGAATTCAGGACTTTGGTGAAGTATGTTTTATAACGGGGAAGAGGCCGAAGCCTCGAAGTCCCCGAAGTGGATCTACACATATATCTTGGGAGAAGAGATCGACCATTGGATTGGGTCAAAGTTGGACCAGAACTATTGGGTCAAGCCAAGGGAGGAAGTAACAACATGGTATGAAGGACATAGAGCTCCCGAAGCTCTGAAGTCCAAAGTTAATCCAGACTATACATCAAGAGGGACATGTGTTAGCAGATTGGATTGTTCAAGATTTTGGTGTTCGAGACAATGAGTGTGTGCTGAGGAGAGAACTCCATAAGCCTAAAGTTCTGAATCCTAAAGAGTTGAAGTAGTGAGTCATGATGACGTCACCTAGAGGTGATGTGGACCTCCCCTATACCTGCCACATGCCCCCACCTGGAATGTTTTCAGTTGTACTATGTGGGCCCTCAGGTTACAAAACATAGTTAAAGTTCGATGGACTCACACTGGAGTTGATCATGATACATTAAGATCGACGACCAAGAGGCATTGCGGGGACCCAAGTTGCATGGGATTTAATTCCCCAAGGTCGTCCCACAATCTAAACCACGGTTTTACCGAGGGGTTACGTGTTAGCGTCAGAAGAATTGTGGGACAAAAGGTGGGTTTCTCCAATACATCGTTGAATGCCCCGGCAATTTGAAAGGCGTTAAGTGATGTGACTATTCGGTATCTTAGTTCAAGTACGAAAACTGTGGGTCCCAGTGGATGCATGGCACCAGTTCTGAAGTCTGGAGACTTGATACTATGGAAAAATGGTTCATAAGGGAATGAAAGGAATAAATTTCAAAAGTTTCATAACATCGAGGTGACGAGACATAATGATGTCACCAAAGTTGACATGGATGTGTTCGGAGATTAACAGTTCAGGAGAAGTGAGGTGTGTTGATGCACAAACTTCTGAAGTCCGAAGTCCTGAAGCTCTGAATCTTTGAATCTTTGAAGTCTCAGAGATCAAATGCCTGAAGTTCCATAGTGGGTGTCAATCATTCAATGTTGGGTAGTCATGAACTGTTTATCCACCCTACTTCATGAGTTCGTTAATCTGGAACTCTGATAGATTGGGATATGTGCTTTGAAAACTTCTGAAGTCGAAGGAACGAGGTCCTGAGTAAGGGCCTATCAATATAGAACTTTTCCATGACCCATGTTCACATGGGTTGGAGGCTAAGAGGAAGGGGATAGTGCTTGAAAATTATTGCAGAACAGAGCATAACTCAGAAAGAAAAGGTCTACGGGGATTCTTGATTGATCGAGAATCGCAGAAAATGGAATCTGAAAGTTTTCTTTGAATTGGATTGGTTTATTAATACTGTGGAATTTGTTAAGGACTGATGTCCTAACAAATTTAGGTTAACTACACATTGTGCTTGCAGAGTTTAACGATTGTTAGAACCAAACCAAATTTCCTCTTAGTGCAGAGAAATGGAGGAGGCACGAAATGCTTCCAATTTAGAGAATGAAGCTAAAGGAATGTATGTCCATTTGGGAGTTGAAGGATCAAACCCTAATGGGCATGGAGAAGAGATAGAAAAGGAAGAAAACATGATGGGAATCATTAGAATATTGTAGAAAAATGTCAAGACTCACTGAGAAGATAAAAAAACACTCATGAAAGCCAAGGATCAATAAGGAGAATTAAACTTAAAGTTGATATAGATCCTGGAAAGAATCGAAAATAAGATGGATAAGGAGAGTGACTCAAGAAAAACAAGGAGTTGTGAGAATCCTGAGAAGAAAGGAAGATCAAGAAGCGTTAGCAGGCATCACCGTCACTCCCCGAAACATTCTAATAAGAGGGCACACAGTAGTTCAAGCCCATATCCTACCAGAAAGCATAGGAGATATGGAGTGGATGAAATGAATGGTGAAATGAACAAGATTAAACCTCCTACATTTAATAGAGAGCGCCAGAAGGAGGAATATGTTGAGACATGTCTCCTTGGATTGAGGAAATATTTCCAACTGTAGAATTATTCCTCTTATTCATAAGGGATAATTTCAATGTATCAACTGAAAGGAAAGCCATCCATGTGGTGGGATCAACTTGTGCAGGTGAAACACATTAAAGAGAAAAATGTTACTTGGAAGGAATTCAAGAATTATCTTGAACAAAAATACTTGACTAAGAGATACTATGACGGAAAGATGAAAGAGTTCTTTTAACTCAAACTGGGTAGCATGACCATTGATGAATATGAACGAAGGTTTTTGGAATTGTTGAAGTATGTCCCTTTCATCAAAGATGAGACTTCCAAAATTCAAAGGTATCTGAGTGGAATACCATCTCCCATCAATGAAAATATCCAGTATGATGATCCTAAAACTATGGAAGAAACTATAAGGAGAGAAAAATGATTATATGAGAAACAAAGAGGAAAGCCCACTTTCTGGAAGGATTGGGAAGACAATAAGAAATTCAAGATGGATTAAAGTAAGAAGGGAACTAATCCATCCTTTTTTAGAAATATCCCTCAAGGACAACCAAGTTTTAGAGAGCCCAGTAAGGATGAAGTAGGTGGGCAAATGCCAATACAACCCCCTATGGAATGTTGGTGTTGTAAAGGAAACCATAGGTACAGAGATTACTCCCACATAAATGACAAAGTGAGAACTGTCCACAATGTTCAACAGGAAGAAATAGTGAAGGACATGGGGAAAAGTGTACCTAGGATCTACGCATACCTAGACAACAAGCAAGCATAATATCAATCACATATGATTGAAGTTGAAGGTATGATCAACAACCAAACCATTACTATTTTAATTGATTCAATAGCTAGTCATACTTATATAGATCCTAGAATGGTGGAAAGTTTTCATTTGACAAGAATAAAGCATGGAAAATCTTGGTTAGTGCAGCGGGCTACAGGAGCCAATAGAAAGGTTGTTGAGTTGGTTAAGTCATGTCCAGTGGACATGAATGGACTGAGCACAAGGGATGAATTGAACATCTTACCTTTAGGTTGCTACGACTATCTAATTGGGATGGATTGGTTGGACCAAAACCATGCCATATTAGACTATCATAAAAAGGAATTCACTTGCCTGGATGAGGAGGGAAACCCAAGGAAAGTATAGGGAATCCCAAGGGCATTTACTGTCAGAGAGATCTCAACAATGCAACTAAAGAAGTGCTACAGGAAAGGATATCAAATATTTGCAGCCCACATGGAGGAAGAATATAAGGATAAAGTACCAAATATTGAAGACCATGCAGTATTAAAAATTTTTGAAGATGTATTCCAGGAGGTACCCGGACTAACCCCCGAAGAGAGATATTGATTTCTCTATAAACCTGATTCCTGGGGCAACTCCAGTGTCAAAAACGCTTTACAGAATGAGTACAGCAAAGCTAAAAGAACTACAATTGAAGCTTGAAGAACTTTTGAGGAAGGGGTATATACAGCCAAGTGTGTCACCTTGTGGTTCCCCAGTCCTATTCGTGAAGAAGAAGGATGGTACAGTGATATTGTGCATCGATTTCAAATAGTTGAACAAAGTAACTGTTAAGAACAAGTATCCTTTGCCAAGGATCGATGCTATCTTTGATTAGTTGAAGGATGCCAAGATATTTTCAAAAATAGATCTCAATTGAGGGTATCACCAGGTAAGGATAAAAGATGAAGACATTAGCAAGACCACCTTCAGAACAAGGTATGGTCATTGTGAATTCATAGTGGTACCATTTGGGTTATCAAATCCACCCATTGTTTTCATGTGCCTAATGAATGGTGTATTCACAGAATATCTAGACAAGTTTGTCATAGTATTTTTGGATGACATCCTGGTGTATTCCAAGTCAGAGGAAGAGCATGAACATCATCTGAATATGGTGTTGAAACTGCTAAGAGAGAACCAACTGTATGCCAAATTGAGAAAGTGCTCATTCTATCAAAATCAGATCCATTATTTGGGACATATCATTTCAAAGGATGGGATAGCAGTGGGTCCTAAGAAGATAGAATCCAATAGAGAATGGTCAGTGCCGAATAATGTGACATAATTCAGATCATTTATGGGTATAGTTGGCTATTACAGAAGGTTCATTGCATGGTTCTCAAGGATGGCTCACCCCATCACTTCCCTGTAAAGGAAGGAGAAGAAATTTCAATGGGCAGAAGAATGTGAAAGAAGCTTCCAAAAATTGAAGCAACTATTAACCAGTGCTCCAATCCTAAGGATTGCAGATCCGAATGAATATTTTGTAGTGTGTACAGATGCATGCAAAGAAGGAATGGGAGGAGTCCTCAGCCAGAATGGGTTTGTAATATGTTATGAGTCCAGAAAATTGAAATAGAATGAAAAGAACTATGCAACTCATGATTTGGAGTTGGTGGGAATTGTACACTCTCTAAAGAAATGGAGACATTACCTCATGGGAAAGAGGTTTTAACTGAAGACAGACCATAATAGTGTGAAGTATTTGTTTGATCAACCAACCTTAAATGCTAGGAAAAGTAGATGGTTGGAATTCCTTTGTGAGTATGACTTTGATATCAAGTATATCAAAGGAAAGGAGAACAAAGTGGTTGATGCACTCAGTAGAAGAGTGCATGAACTACATGCTATGGCCATTAACATGTATAAAAATGATATTAAAGGAAGAATTTTGGAAGCTGATGGAACACTCATGTACAAAAACATATTTTATGTACCTAATTTCTAGGAATTGAGAATAATGATCTTGAAAGAAATGAATAATGTGCCTTACGTTGCGCACCTTGAATATTAGAAAACAGTGGCAACAGTCAAGAGCCATTACTTTTGGCCAGTTATGAAAAAGGAAATTGAATAATACATCACTATATGTATGGAGTGTCAAAAGGTAAAGACTGAGCATATGCACCCAACTAGGTTGCTACAGCCATTACCCATTCCTGAGTAGAAGTGGGAAGTGGTGACAATGGATTTCAACACAATATTACCTAGAACAAATAAGCAACATGATTCCATAATGGTGGCTGTGGATAAGCTTATGAAAGCTTCTCATTTTATTCCATTGAAGACCACTCACAAGGTAGCTAATGTTGTCGATATATATATGAGGTAAGTGGCACGATGGCATGGTATTCCCAATACAATGGTGTTTGAAAGAGAGCCAAACTTTACCTCAAAGTTCTGGGAGGGGTTATTCAAAGGGTTCAAAACAAATCTGAACTTCATCACTGCTTATCATCACGAGTCTGATGGGCAGACAAAGAGGGTGAACCAAGTGATCGAAGATATGCTAAGGATGTATGTGATGGAAAAACCATCTAAATGGGAAGAATACCTACACTTGGTAGAATTTTCCTACAACAATGGGTATCAAGCATCACTAAAGATGAGCATGTTTGAAGCACTTTATGGTAGAAAGTGAAACACACCAATAAGCTGGGACAACCCAGTTGATAGGGCAGTGGTTGGACCATAGTTTCTCAAGGAAATGGAAGAGAAAATTCTAAGGATTAAGAAGATTTTGAAGGCTGCCCAAGACAAGAAGAAACGTTATGGTGATAAGAGCAGAACCCATAGGGAGTTTAAAGTGGGTGATCATGTTTTCTTGAAAGTAAAAGCCAACACAAGCTCCCTGAAGCTGGGAAACTGTTCCAATTTGGCAACTAGATATTGTGGACCATTTGAAATCCTAGAAAGGATTCGATCAGTTGCATATATGCTTGCATTGCTTGCACCCATGACTGTACATAATGTGCTTTGTGTTTCATTGCTTAATAAATATATACATGATCCTAATTATCTGATTGATTGGAATGTGATTCAGGTGGAGCAAGAAGGTGTCTTTCATGTGCATCCGGTGCACATGTTGGACCGAAAGAGAAAACATCTCTGGAATCGAGCCATAGGGCTTGGGAAGTTCTACTGGACCTGGTACAATCATGAGGATGTGACATGCGAGCATGAGGATTATATGTGGGTAGAATACCTGCATTGTTTTGAATATTTTGAAAATCTTATTGATGTTGTGCATTTAAGTTGCACTGAGGACAGTGAAAAAATAAGGGGAGGGGATTGTAATATCCCCAAGGACGATCCCCAATTGTATTTATGAATTGTAAACAAGTTTTATAGGCCACTAAGATGAAAAATTATAACATGGTAATATTATGTGTTATTAGGCCGAAAAGCCTAGGCATTAAAGGCCAGGAGCCTGATTTTTGTATATGTAATTATGCAGATCATTAATAAAATATAAACATCTCTGTGTGTAGACTGACCAAGAAGAAAGAGTATGGGGGACTAAGCTCCACTAGGTTGGGTAAGGGAGAGGGGGCTGAGAGATTGGAAAGAGGGAATATGCCTAAGGGCTTAATTCCAAGAGAATAATAATTTATTATTATTCCAAAAGATGATTAGAAGGATATGTTTTATCCTAAGTTTCTGGAAAATGGAACGAATGCTAAATGGAGTGCATGCAGCTCCAAGAAGACAGGTGTCGACCTGGGTGCATCCATTTAAATCTGGAGAGTCATCTCATGTTGGGGGTTTTCTCCCCATCATTCCATCCTCTGTCTAACCTATTTGGACTCTGTCGAAGACCTCTGCATCTTCACGCACCTATGAAACCGCTAACATGAAAAATTTGACCTGTGTTTTCTTGTGAACCCAACCTATCTGAACTTGCCAAAATGATTCATACCTTACCCGATTTTGGTTTTTTCCTTTTCCTGAGCTATATTGAACCATTTTTGTTGTCCTCACATTGTTGGAACTAAGTTGAAGATTAGTAGAAGAGGTGGGTTGTCAGGCTCGTGGTTGAAGAGGTAGGTTGTTAGGCCTATGAGAAACTATCTCCAAGTGAGAGAGTGTGTTGAAGAAGTGCGTTCTCCTGGAGGGAGTCTCGTAGATGCTACAAAGATCTAATAATTCTAGTCTGGCATGTTGCTGAAGCCCCAGGTAAGTGAGGTGGAGCAGCCGATGGACTGTGTGACAGTGAAGGTGTATACTCCTGGGGTGGGACAAGCATGTGGGGAATGAGAGTCTGTGAGCAGTGGGCATAAGTGGCTCCTGGGAGAGAATCCTTCCTCTTAAACTATGTGACTTTAATATTGACCTTGCCTAGCCTAGGAATCCCTTTCCCGATGGATTTTATTCCCAGCTCGGGGTTGACCCACTGCTGAGAGTGATCCGCAGTGTGGTCTAAGGCTGGGAGGTTCATGGAAGGTCTGCACGCAGTTGGTGGTTTTACCCCAGTTAAAAGATAAGTATCATTTACGTGCTTAATTACGTATGTTATGCATGTCTTTGATTCTTGAAATATTATCATGTGATCCGTTGCATGTGGACTTAATGTCAATTCCATTTGAGTCTGTATGGTAGCAGTAACTCTGTGTTATTGTTTTAAATTCATTA
>JASDQU010245288.1:12002-41923 GCA_032191745.1 Picea mariana | reverse complement strand
ATATATATATATATATGTTCCTCTAGTGATGTTGCCAGACCTGTTGGTGGCTAGGGACGTTAAAAAATAGTATCACAGCCTAGAGGATCTAAGTGAAGTGTCTGAGTAGTGGCATTGCCTAGCCTATTGGTGGTTGGGGACGTTATAGATTATGAAGAGGGTGAGTGGTATACTGACAAATAGATTGTACAGTGAGTAGAGGAGCTAGAGCGCATGTCTCCAAACAATAGAGGAGATTCAAGAAGTTTTCTTGAGAAAAACATGAAGATTTCCTAAGAATTTAATGGTCACCCTAGAGAAGAGAAGACTCATATCCAGACTAGAGAAATAGAGGACTACGACCTAGTGCTTATTGGAAATAAAATGGCATTGGTAAGGGGAGCTTGTCGAGGAACTGAGTAGAAGAGAAGGCACTACCTTGTGTAGATTAAATCGATTTGAGAAGGTACCTAATAAATTTGTGGAGGTCCTAAACTTAGTGGGAAGAGGGAAAATTTTGTTTTTGTGAGTGGAGTGAAGGAGAGTAACCTTCCAAAACCATTACTTGATTTAGAAATAAGCTAAAATAGTCCCCTCGTGGTATCATGGCCTAGCACAGGGATGGAATGTTGTAGAAAATATAGTTCATCGTAGCCTATTGTTGGGTGGAAACGCATTCCCCCTTAGTCATTTGGATGGTTAGAATCATTATTGAACAAGTAAGTATATTTTGTGTGTTATGTTTATTGCATTCTTATTAATGATGATAAAATGTATTAGGTTTATGTCAAAGATTTGATTAAATAAAAGAATGTTGAATTCCTATGTAAAATGGAGTAACTAAAATTATCTTTCATTATCAATCATGATATCCCTAAATTAAAGGATGAAGAAGGGTCTATATAGAAATGTGTTCCTATAAAATGCCCATCCCTTGAATAACAAGCTTGTAGGATACACAATATTCATTATATGTTGGGTAGAGTATCCTTTGTTTTTGGGGAAGAGGTATGGTAACTTGAGGGAAGTGATTAAACCTCGTAGGAGAGGACACAAGATCATCTAGTACTAGAATGTCTTTTAACCCTGCGATTTTCCCCTGCTTTTTAATGGAAATCTTGTAGGATGTAAGATCTTCATTTAGGCTTGTCGGGGTAGAGTACCCCTAGTCAGGTGTAGAATTTTTTATGAGTTCAAGGAAATAAGGTTAAACTCTAGGAGAGAGTGAGATCCTAGGTGGACTATAGGATTGTTAAGTCCTCAAGATCATTGTAAACCTTGAAGAAAAACTTATGTATGAGATTGGAGGAATGACAATCATTGATGTTATGGGAGAGGAATATATTGATCTTTAGTTGGAGATTTGGGTCTAGGGAGATATCCTATTGGGAGGAAAGGTCATCGGAGGACCTAAGGTGTGAAATCACAATGATATTTTGATGGAAAGGACCAGAGTGATTGTGAGACGTCAGAAGTAGAGACGACGAGATTTGGATCGTCGGTACTTAGGAGTGAGAGTGTAAGTCTATCGGAAGGTATAAGGTCGAAGGACAAAAATATGATCTCTTACAAAGGGTTTCGATGGAGGAAACACCGATTGCAATAGTCTGAGCACAAGAAGATCGTAGATATAATTGAGGGTGTGTCGATGGCTTTATGTTCATTGGATATGGGACGATCCATTCCAAGGAGGAAGACTTAGACACATGTTAACTACTGAGYAGCTGAAATACCCCAAGTGAATCATGACCATTAATCGGGACAAACTGATGACTATCGGATCCATTGGAGTAGTATCATTAGAGATAGATAATCGAGAGGCCTTGTGACCAGTCAGAATGGGACAACTCTRATGGTGGAGGACCTCGAGTTGTTAGTATCCATTGATCCATGGAATGGGAGACCACTGTAACATCGTTCGTAGGTTTGTTGAGGGTCCCACATGTTCACGTGATGAATGGGTGATATAGGAGACATTATCTATAGTACAGTTTGAGACATTGATTTAATGAGGACCATAGATTGGTTCAATCAAGGACAGTTGGATTTGTTGGAACAGGTCCATTGGAGTTAGGATATCATGATGGAAATGTGGGCTAGGTAACCTTCCTTCCCGATGGGTAAACAACTTGAATCATTGATGGTAATTGATCTAGTTGCATATATTTAACCCCAATCATATATTTTGTAAAAGACTGAGATTACTAAATGGTAAATTACCATATCTAATATTGTTAAGAGGAAAATATCTCTATGGCTAGGGGAAATCCACAACAGAGGGAATGAAACCTAGAAATCAACTCTAATATCAAGTATTCTATATAAATGAAATGCTAACAAGAGAAGGATACAAGCCTACCTCGTCTAGACGTCCAAAGAAGACCACTATTGAGCACATGACCCAAATATTTACACCCGCAACTTGTCTTCAAAAACCAAGATACACAAATATGAGGTAATGATATATAATATCAACATATAAATTATCATAATCCATTAACATATATAACAAATACGCCCATGGAAAACAATAAAAATATTTGCAAGATAGTAATTGGATGAGAAAAGAGTATTTATATTAATATAATCAACAAAAGTACATAGGTGACAAACTTTTGTAATGAGACATATTGGAATCGAGAAACTAAGTCCCTCCAGTTGGGCCTCCACCACTTCAATCCTCCACAAAGGCAAGTTCACATGTAGGAGTGAATGAAGTTATCCATCACAAGATAGGAAGAGCTTGGGGGCTGAACATAATAAGTTCATACTTTAAAGGACAAAGGGATGCATACTCAATTGAGATGAAATTTCTCCAAAGTATCTTTGCTCTCAATATGATGATGATTTATGTATATTCAAGGCTTGTATATGGCTCAATTTATAGCCTCCAAATGAAATTTAAGGGTCAAGCACAACGTTTCCAGTATATGGAAGGTCAAGGATCATGGATCTCGTGACATGGCATGGCAACCCGACACATTGTTTTTATTTTATGAGTGTCAAACTTGATGTATGTGGGATTTAATGGAGAAACCTGTGTATGGATGAGTGCACGAAGTTGGTGGATAAAAAAGTGGCAATGAGGTGAGCAGGAACGTGCACTCTGATGCATCCCGCCTACCCTCCTGGGGTTCTACGACCTCTCGGTCTAGGATCTTCTTTTCACCTGAGTCGAATCAACTCTTCAAGCTCCCATTTGAACCCAAATCAATTACACACAGGCCCCTTTTTCTCCTTTAGGCACAGGTTCTGTGATACCTGCACCCTCTATCTACGCGCTCTGGGCACTCTTCAATTTGCGGGTGCTAACTCCTTTTCAATAGCCCCTTCCTACATACACCCCTGGGCTATGACCTTGCACAAACAAGTGATTGTAGGTGCGGGAAAGAGTGGCTTTATACAAACCCGCTTTTCACCCCGCAATTTACCTCCAGCTGCCATGTATCCCTTTGTTAAAACCATGGTTCCAATTGCGTCCCACTCAAGGAAAATTGACGTCTGAGCATGTCCTGGCCCCACAATCCTTCTCATCTGTCGATCTCCAATCCATTGGAGATGATCCATGATCAACGATTTCTATTTATCCTTCCTTTCCTGTCTTCTTTCATCCTTCCATGCTCGATCCCAGATCTCCATGATCTATCGACACATAGCTCACTTCTAAATCAATGGCTACGACTAATTTCAGATTTTTGGCCTTCGGGAGTTTCAATTCTCAAAAATTTCTCTTACCTGTATGACAATATTCTGAAGTGGAAGATATATCGACACATGTGCCTTTAAATATGCGGCTAGGATCTCCTCCCCGAATCCAGCCTGCTAGAATCTCAATTCTCAAATTCTTATTTCTTCCTGAGAGATTTCTCTGAAATGGCAGATCGTCCACCACGTGTCCTCTTCAATCGATGGTTCAGCTCCCACTTTGGGACTTTGGCCTCCTCAACCAAATCAACAGTCCTTCAACCTCCTCCTCAATCAATGATCGAGATATCCTTTGGGACTTTGGCTCTTTCACCCTTTGTTTTCCTCCGGAGTGCTCCGTACCCAAAATTCCATATCTGGTGCCACACGTCCACTTCCAGATCAACGAATGTCATCCATTTCAAGACTTCAGCCTTCAGCGATCTGAAATATCAACCACCACAAATCTCTGGAGTGAATCCTTCTATAGTGTCAAATCCTATGACACCTGTCCTTTTTGATCCAATGGTTGTCCAACAGAGCAAATCTTCATCCTCCACATATCCCCTCACAGATCATTGATACGCATCCTTTCCTTTGGGATCTACGACCTTGAATGCTTTGACCTTCAGTGCTTTGGGATATTCCGAAACAAAACTTCTCAGAAACCTTGATGTACGATCCTCTAAAGTTCACGATTTGGTGACACCTGTCCAACCCACATCAATGACTCCCAACTACTTCAGTTGTTCGGGCTTCAGTGATCTCAAACTTTCATCCTTCATGTTCTCCTGGAGTGTTTTCACCCAGAGTTCACGATCTTTTGCCACATGCCCTTATTTATTTGAGGGTCCAAATTCCTCTGCTCATCTCTTCGATGCTTCGACAGTCTCAGTTCTCAACTAAAACCTCACTACAATTTATCTGTGCCTTGCAATGTATTGACAGGTGTCCCCTTGTGGGTCGACAACTCTTGACTCTTCGGCCCTTCAGCTCTTCTGCGCTTCGGCACTTTGGGCTTTGGGAGTTTCAAAATCTTATGCACTCATTTCTCCCAGAGTGCTTTCACCCAAACACAAGATCTCTTGACGTGTGTCTCCCTCTTGATCTGATGACCTCTATCTACTTCGGGTCTTTGGTTTTTGGGAGTTTCAACTCTTGCGCACTCATTCTCCCGAGAGTGTTTTCACCCAAAAATTCAGATATTTCGCCACCTGTCGCCCTAGACGATGGATGGTCCCTATTCACTTTGGGACTTCGGGACTTTGATGAGTCCACTATCTTGCGCACACAAGGGTTAAGTCTTGTGCACTTACCTCTGGATCCAACAATTGTTGGTCCTCTGTGTTCAGATCCAACGGATTGGGTCTGTTCCTCTCTTCTGCACTTCCTTTGTTCACTGGACATAAATATAAAATTCCAGGATCCCTTCCACAACCGATCAGATGGTTATTTTCACTCCTCCTCCTGAGTTTTTGACTTCTTTCACCTTTGAAGATTTTGTCAATGTTCAAAGGCTTCAACCATTGAATTCCTTCTACGAACCTGACTATATAAGTCTCGCTTGCACTCTTAAATGCATTGTCTCTTCTAATATTTTCAATATAATTAGTCTCCTAAGGGTCTTTTCCCTTTTGTTTCCTTCCAAAGGAAAACTTTGTGCCCTCCTGGCAACCTTCCGCTCAATGTACACCTTGTAGAGCATTTCCATAGAGTGTTCAACAACTCTGTGAGTATCTTCCTCTGATACTCTTCTCCTTGAACTTAAAAAGAGTTCTCTTTGTGCACACTTGCACCCACTCGATGCTCGCCTGGAACATCTCTATAAAATTCTTAGTAACTTGGTTTCTCTCTGAAATCAACACAAAGTTATTTGTGCGCACTCCTTGCACTTTTTCTAATGAAGGTTCAACGATATCTCTTCTAAGCTTCTCTGAGGTTAACTCACCTATGTCAACACACTCCTTGCGTACAAATGTGCACTCTTGCACTCAAAACTCAAAGAAGAGAAACAATTGAAATTTATACAACACTTCACCAGTTCATACATTCAAACATGAATGACATATAAAAGTGTACCAATGGACACAAATACATAAACACACCATGTGCAGGAAAAACTTCTTTTCTATTATCTATATGTGTCTATAAATATATTTTTACAAAACCTGGACTGCAACAGAGTCCCAATTCTTTCTCTTATTCTAACTCTATCCTGAGTTCTTCTTCTAACACCTCTCTTCTAAGATCTCTCTCGTAAGTCTCATTTTACAAAAGAGGTCTCTACAAGATTTTCCTCTCTGACCTAACCTCATCTATTACATTGAATGATTATCCAGACCAGACTATGATCTAGGTYTACTTACACTCAACCATTTAAGGCGACCCTATATACTACCTGTATAAAGGCATGGTTCAGTTCTTACATCCTTACAACACAAATCCCCAAAGGATCGAATTTTGAATTTAAAAATGATAGGGTCAATGCCTCTCCCTTTCTCCATTTCATGMCTATGTGTTGTCTTGATGGMATATTTGTTAACATGGAGGGATGCTCCTGCATCATACTCCACTGCTGGGAAAATCATGAGCTCCTTCTCATGAGCTCCTCTTCCCTAGTGTTGAAATCCTCCTRGATCCCAAACGTTTTCTTGGAGTTCTCCTCCTGCTCCTATCCAACTATGTTGTTGTTGTTGTTGTTGCTTCTTCTTCTTCTCCTTCTTTGTTGTTGTTGCTGTTGCTTCTTCTTCTCCTTCTTTGTTGTTGTTGCAAGTTCTCCTCTACTCAGCTTCCCTTTGCTGACTGCTTTTGTTGACCTCATAATCAACTTCATGATCTCCTCTATCACCCTATCTATCTTCTCCAATGAATGGATCTCATTATGTTGTATTCTCTGCTACACTTCCTTCTCCTTTACATACTTATTAGTGGGAATATATACTTTATCTCCCATGTTGTCTTCATTTCCACTTATGGCACTAAGTTGCCACTCTGCTACAGGCTCCAGCTCTGCATTCTCCTCACTGAGTTGGTTCTCAGTTTCCCCCTATGACATATTATCTTCTGTCATCTCCTCTTGTGATGACATATCTCCAATTTCCTCTAATTTCTCTCCTGGTTGGTATGCTCCTCCATATGTCTTCAAATTAACGTGTGATGTAGGCGCACCCGCTAGGCACATCCACTCACAGGATCTTTCCTCCTCCCACAGCCTGAAGAACTGAAAGGTTCTTCTATTTCCCTATCGAGAAATTTTCACCCACAACAACTCTCTTTTGGGATCTCCCTTCCTTCTAAATCAGCGCTGGAATTTTACTTTGTTATCAAGGTTCCTCCTATCGGGATTTTGACACTTGCAATGTCCAAACAACTTGTTTTACCGATCCCCGATCCTTGATACTCTCCGCTACTGCCTTAGCCTCCTAGGCTAAACCTTTAGTCCATGTGACCTCCCCTTATATGATCGCAGTCATACCTCCCATCAGGGTTTTAGACTTTCCAAGGTCCAAATACACTCATCCTCAGGATTCGCGATCCCTCGAATCTTGACGCACTCTTCACGCACTAGCTCTCCTAGCTAGGCTCCTGGCCCATATGCCCATTATCCCCATGACCACAGTCTTACCTCTCGTCGGGGTTTCGAGATTTTAAATGTTGTAATGCATTGGTCCACAGGATTCTCGATTCCTCGAATCCTGACTCTCTGATATGCTGACAGCTGGCCCACAATGGCACTTTTCTCCTTAACGGGGTTTCAAGCTTCGTGATTCCGAATTACATAAACACCTTTTCACCAGGATTCCCGATATCCTGATGACCAAAATGCTGATAGACGACTTTTTGTCGGGACCTTCCTCGATGACTCCGATTTCTGCCACGCATCCCCTCAAGATGGACGGTTCAGATTTCTTCTGGGACTTTTACCATGAAAATTCTCGATATTCTACTCTCGTGACTCTTGATTCCCGATGCCTCGATATCCCAATGCCTCTCGGGGTTCTTACTCTGCCCATGAGGATTAAATCCTGTGCAACTCCTGTCAGGTCGGACGGCTGACCGAAAATTGATCAACGATCCAATGGCTCATGACCCCTAGAGCTTGGACTCCAAACGCAATCGTAACCTCCTCGTTTCTTTGGAAGATCCAATGGCTAACGGGATTTCACTAATCCTCTCCACCAGATCCTATATTTCGATCTCTTCCTCTTTGATGTTTTCTATGGGTAAACCCAGTATTCCTCTGTAAAAACTGGTCCTCCTGCATGTAACTCTATAGCGCCTGTTCAAACACTCCCTGGTACAAACTTTCGGTGCTTCTCTTGACGAACTTGAAAGCCTTATCCCTCCTGAGCTTCCACACAACTCTGAGCCTTCCAGAAGACTCTTGCGCGCACTCCTTGCGGCAATTCTCAAACACTTCCAAGTGTTGAGTTCTTTCGAATCTGCGCACACCTGTAACAGCAGTCCTTGAATTCTTCACTCAGATTCACAATTCTGAGTCTTCACTTGGCCTGCACACTCCTTGCATGGCTCCTGTGCCCAACTGTGCTTCTGGGTATTTAGAACAAAAGTTAATCTATCTGAACTCTCCGTCAACGCACTCCTTGTGGATGACTTCAACTACACTCCTTGTAGGAACTCTGGTTTAGATAGAGAAACAAATGAAACTAATTCTATCTACCCTTCAGACTTCAACTTAGATTATGAAATCATATACACAGCATATCAAAGCATACATATAACAGAAAGCAAATATTCATGAGCATATCAACATCAATACACAGAGAACAACATAGAACCATGAATTTGAATCAAACTCTTCTATTAATTCAAATATCAATACATGGGTGTTTTCACACATCTCTCTGCATGATCTTGTTCTTCCTGCTCAATAATGTTACAATGCACAATGAGGGTGTCTATATCCATTTTCCCTCCACTCCTTCTAAAACTATCTAATCTAATATTCAATTCTAGCTACTTACATAAATGCCTTCTACCTACTATCGGATGAGAGCGAGCTGCTCAAGGTCTGATACAATGCATAAGTATGCCTCTCCTTAACTATCACATTTAAGTTTGGCACATCCACTCTTCAAAAGTTTTTAAACAATTTAACATATGCTCAAAATGTGTGGCACTTGCCCCCACACTCGCTTGATGTTGACGATGCTCCTGCATCATACTCCCTTGCTTGAAAAATTTCATGGGCTCCTATCCATGAGCTCCTGCACGGTCTGTCCATGCTTCTGAATCTTTGCTTCAGTATCCCAGCTGGCATCTTCAACTGGATGGTTCTTCCATTTGACCAGATACTCAAAGTATTCTTTTCGCCTGGTCCTCTTGCTCACTTTCTTGTCCAGTATGCACTCCATCTGCAGCTTCTCTGCAACTGGCATTTGCTTTGTCCACTGGATCACTGGTTGCTCATTTTCTACTTCTGCGTCCTCAGGTTTATATGGGTATAAATCTGAGACATTGAATATCAGAGAGATTTCGATCCCATCGGGTACTTCAATCTCATAATCATTTTCTCCCATTTTCTTCAAGACCTTGCATGGTCCAATTTCTTCATCTTTAACTTATTGTATGTTCCTCTCGGGAACCTTTCCTTCCTCAAATGTGCCAGAACGAGATCACCAACATCAAACTAAAGTTGTCTCCTATGCTGATCTGCTCTGTGCTTATACTCCTGACTTGATTTCAGCAGTCGCTCCTTCACCTGGCTGTGAAGTTCTTTCATCGCCTCTGCGAACTCTTCTGCACTAACGCTCCTAGTCCTAGTCTGCTCTGAATCCCTCAGTTCAGAAACTCCTCTCGGCTGCATGCCATATACAATCTGAAAAGGACTCTGCCATGTTCTCCTGTTCACTGAGTCATTATATGCGAATTCCACCTACTATGGTGTTCTGCCACCAAGCTTCTCAGCAAGTCTCCCAGACTTTTGTTCACTACTTCTGTCTATCCATCCGTCTGAGGATGATAAGCTGAACTAAACGTCAAGTTAGTCCCCAGCTTCTTCCATAATTTCCTCCAGAAATGTCCTATGAACTTTGTATCTCTGTACGAAACAATACTCCTTGGTAAGCCGTGAAGTCGAATGACTTCTTTGAAAAACAGGTTCGCGATGTGCATCACGTCACTGGTTTTCTGACATGGGATAAAATGTGCCATCTTGGAAAATATATCCACTATCACAAAGATTGAATCAAATCCTCTTTTTGTCCTTGGAAATCCCAATATGAAATCCATGCTAATTTCATCCCACGGCCTCTCAGGTATGGGAAATGGTTGATAAAAACATGCATTCTTCTTCTTTCCCTTTGAATGTTGGCAAATCCTGCATCGGTCTACAAACCTCTTGACCTCTGATCGCATCCCTGGCCAAAAGTATGACTCGCTCAGCTTCACGAATGTCTTATCATGACCGAAGTGTCTGGCCAATCCTCCACTGTGTTTTTCTTTCAGCAGATTCTCCCTCATGGAGCAATTCGGAATGCATAGTTGATTGCCCTTGAACAACAATCCTTCCTAGATCATGTACTCGGTCCATTGGCTTCTGTCTTTGAGAACTGGATTCTCAGCTGCTTCATATGCTTCTCTAAAATCTTGATCATCTGCGTACATGTCTCTGATATGATCAAAACCTAACGTCTTGACTTTGAATTCCTGCAACAACAAACATTTCCTGCTCAAAGCATCAACCACTTTGTTAGCAGTACCCGAAATATGTTTAATCACAAATGTAAAAATTTTCATGTATTCAACCCACTTAACATGCCTCTGATTCAACTTTTCTTGTTGAGTCACAAACTGTAATGCATGGTTATCACTATACAAAACAAATTCCTTCGGAATCAAATAGTGCCTCCGCTTTTTCAATGCCTGTATGATGGCATAGAATTCCTTATCATACATGGAGTACTTCACCTTTGCCTCATTTAGCTTCTCGCTGAAATATGTGATCGACCTGTCATCTTGACTCAATACCGCTCCTATTGCAAACCCGCTTGCATCACATTTCACCTGGAATGTCTTTTGGAAATCCGGCAACACCAAAATTGGTTGTTCCGTAATCTTTCGTTTCAACAAATTGAAACTCTTCTCTACCTCTTCAGTCCAATGAAAATATTTGTGTCTTTTCTTGACTGTATCAATCATTGATGCGCTAATTCCACTGAAATTCCGGATGAATTTTTGGTAGAAACTAGCCAATCCATGAAAACTCCTCACCTCAAAAATATTTCTCGGTGATGGCCAATTCTTAATTACTTCCACCTTATCTGGATCCATTCTCAATTCATCATCTGTAATAAAAAAAACCCAAGTAAATGAGCTCCGTCTTCATAAACGAAGATTTCTTCATGTTAATCAACAGTTTCTCCTGTTGTAGCTTCTTCATCACAATATTCAAGTGATTCAAGTGTTCAGCTTTCGTCTTACTGAAAATCAGTATGTCATCCAGATACACAATGACAAATTTCCCGATGAACTCCTTCAGGACTTCATTCATCAATATCATAAAGGTAATCGGTGCATTCGTCAAGCCAAACGACATGACTAGCCATTCATACAACCTTTCATTTGTTTTGAAGGACGTCTTCCACTCATCACCTTCTCTCATGCGAATCTGATGATATCCGCTTTTCAAATCAATCTTTGAAAAATATTTTGCTCCACTCAAGCAGTCCATTAAATCATCCATCCTCGGTAATGGAAATCTATACCTATTGGTTATCTTGTTAATCGCCCTTGAATCAGTGCACATCCTCCAGCCCCCGTCTTTATTTGGACTGAGTACTGTCAGAACAGCACACGGACTCAAGCTTTCTCTGACCAACCCTTTGTCCAACAAATCCTGGACTTGTCTTTTTACCTCTTCATTCTCCTGCGGCGTCAATCTGTACGCGGCTTTGTTTGGTAAACTGGCTCCTGGTATGAGATCAATATGATGAATCACACTTCTCATCGGTGGTAACGAATGAGGTAGTTTGTCCACTACTGTGTCAGTGAACTCTTCTAATAGTTCCTGAACTTCTCCTGGTAGATCATCCACTCTTGTGCTAGTCAGAACAATCCTCGGTTTTCTAACCACAATAAATTCTAGTTCTTCTTTCTTCTTCAGCTCAGTGAGAAGCTCCTTTCCACTCATGAGAAGTACAATGTTTCTTGCTTCTGGTTTTACTTCCTTATCCTTGATCGAAAGCAACATATGAGTTCTCCCATTCTTCTCCAAAGTATATGTATTCATCCTCCCATCATGAATTACATTTCTATCATATTGCCATGGTCTACCCAGCAATAAATGACAAACATCCATTGGAATAATATCACATAAGATTTTATCATTATATCCCCCTATCTTGAATTCAACTAAACACTGTTTAGTGACAATTACCTGATGTCCTTTTTGTAGCCACGAAACTCTATATGGGCTCGGATGATCAATTGTCTCCAACTCTAGTTTCTCCACCATCTCGGTCGAAACAAGATTATATGTAATCCCGCTGTCTACAATGACCTTGCATACCCTGTCCTTGGTCTTGCAAGCAGTTCTGAAAAGTCTGTTTCTTTGAGCTAAGCTCTCCACCTCCTTCTCTGGCGTTAAGAGAACTTTACGCATCATCAGCGATATTTCGCCTTCATCATCTTCTACTTCAACATCTCGCCTGTGTGCCTCTGCGATATGCACTTCTCCTCCATCCTTCTTTTTATCTGGACACTCGTAAGACTTGTGCCCATTTTTTCCACACGTGAAGCATGTGATTACTCCACCTCTTCCTCTTCCGCTACCTCTGGTATGAGGAAAAGTGTTGTTTTCATCATAATCTCCTCTCTGCTCATTATGTTGTCCTCTTTGTTCAACATATCACCCTCGCTGTGAGCTTCCACCTCTCTTTGTCCGAGTCTGAGGTTTCCTCCAGTTGTCCCTGGGCTTCTGATATTTTTCTTGGGCAACCGATTTGCCTCGGGGTTGACTCCTGCCTCAGCCCCTTTGACCTTTCTTTCGGCTTAGCTTCTCTTCTACTTTCAGAGCCATCTAATAAGCATCCTCCACCATTTGGATGGTTACCAAGCTCATCTCATCCTGGATATCATATCTCAGGCCGTTCATATACCTGGCCACTTTTTCGTCATTGCTTTCACGATGACCTACCCTGATATTCAACCTGTAGAACTCTTCAGTATATTCCTTCACTGTCATCAGCTTCTGTCTCTGGTTCTGCATCCTCCTGAACAGAGAAATTTGATAGTCCCTGGGAATGAATTTTGCTTTCATCTTTGCAATCATCCTGTCCCAGCTCTTAATTTTCTACTTGCCTTGGCAACGCCTATCCGCTTGTAGTTCATCCAACCACAAGGATGCATGTTCTTTTAATCTTGTGGCAGCATGCCTGACTTTCTTGTCCTCCTCGATATCTTCATAGTCAAAATAGGTGTCTAGAGATCTAATCTAGTCTAGAAGCTCTTCTACATCCAAATTTCCCTCATAAACTAGAATATCCATTTTCACCTTTGCACCCATTCTTGCAACAGCTTTAAGCAAGCGTTCACTTGCTACATCTTCTGCTGTGATTTCTTCTTCTTCCTGTCCAGCATCATCTTCATTTTCGGACTCACTGATATCTCCTACATTAGCTTTGCACCTTTGATTTATCTCTAGGTCTACAATTCTGGCGCGCATTTTATGCAGATCTCTTTCTACTTCTGGATTCTGCACCTCTCTACCCCTTCCTCTGGGCGTTTCCCTTTCCTCTTCTGGATCGAGTGATTGTCTATATTTTCTCCTCGGTGGCATGGTGTATTTTCTTTCTTCCAGCTACTAAAAGAAAAAAATCTTTTCTAAGCTCTGATACTATTTGACACAAGTGCACCCACTAGGCACGTCCCCTCATAGGATCTTTCCTCCTCCCACAGCCCGAAGAACTGAAAGGTTCTTCTATTTCCCTATTAGGAAATTTTCACCCACAACAACTCTCTTTCAGGATCTCCCTTCCTTCTAAATTAGCGTTGGCCTTTTACTTTGTTATCGGGGTTCCTCCTATCAGGATTTTGACACTTGCAATGTCCAAACAACTTGTTTTACCGATCCCCGATCCCCGATACGCTCCCCTGGTGCCTTAGCCTCCCAAGATAAACCTTTAGTCCATGTGACCTCCCCTTATATGACCACAGTCATACCTCCCATCGGGGTTTTGGACTTTCCAAGGTCCAAATACACTCGTCCTCAGGATTCACGATCCCTCGAATCCCGACATGCTCTTTACGCACTAGCTCCCCTGGCTAGGCTCCTGGCCCATATGCCCGTTATCCCCATGACTGTAGTATTACCTCTCGTCGGGGTTTTGAGCTTTTAAATGCCGCAATGCATTGGTCCACAGGATTCCTGATTCCTCGAATCCCGACTCTCTGATATGCTGACAGCTGGCCCACAATGGCACTTTTCTCCTTATTGGGGTTTCGAGCTTCGCGATTCCGAATTACATAAACACCTTGTCACCAGAATTCTCGATATCTCGATGACCAAAATGCTGATAGATGACTTTCTGTCGGGACCTTCCCCGATGACTCCGATTTCTGCCACGCCTCCCCTCAAGATGGACAGTTTAGATTTCTTCCGGGACTTTTACCATGAAAATTCCCGATCTTCTGCTCTCGTGACTCCCAATTCTTGATGCCTCAATATCGCGATGCCTCTCGAGGTTCTTACTCTGCCCACGAGGATTAAACCCTGTGAAACTCCTGTCAGGTTGGATGGCTGACGGAAAATTGATCAATGATCCAACGACTCACAACCCCTAGAGCTTGGACTCCGAATGCAGCCGTAACCTCCTTGCTTCTTTGGCAGATCCAACAGCTAACAAGATTTCACTAATCCTCTCCACCAGATCCTATCTGTCGATCTCTTCCTCTTTGAAGTTTTCTATGGGTGAACCCAATATTCCTCTGTGAAAACTAGTCCTCCTGCGCGTAACTCTGCAGTGCCTGTTCAAACACTCCACGGTACAAACTTCTGGTGCTTCTCTCAATGAACTTGAAAGCCTTATCCCTCTTGAGCTTCCACACAACTCTGATCCTTCCAGAAGGCTCTTGCACGCACTCCTTGCGGCAATTCTCAAACACTTCCAAGTGTTGAGTTCTTTCGACTCTGCGCACACCTGCAACAACAGTCCTTGAAGTCTTCACTCAGATTCACAATTCTGAGTCTTCGCTTGGCCTGTGCACTTCTTGCATGACTCCTATGCCCAACTGCACTTCTCGGTATTTAGAACAAAAGTTAATCTATCTGAAATCTCCGTCAACGCACTCCTTGCAGATGACTTCAACTACACTCCTTACAGGAACTCTGGTTCAGATAGAGAAACAATTGAAACTAATTCTCTTTACCCTTCAGACTTCAACTTAGATCATGAAATCATATACACAGCATATCAAAGAATACGTATAACAGAAAGCAAATATTCATGAGCATATCAACATCAATACATAGAGAACAACACAGAACCATGAATTTGAATCAAACTCTTCTATTAATTCAAATATCAATACATTGGTGTTTTCACACAACTCTCTACGTGCTTTTCCTCTTCCTACTCAATAATGTTACAATGCACAATGAGGGTGTCTATATCCGTTTTCCCTCCACTCCTTCTAAAACTTTCTAATCTAATATTCAATTCTACCTACTTACATAAATGCCTTCTACCTACTATTGGATGAGAGTGAGCTGCTCAAGGTCCAATACAATGCATAAGTATGCCTCTCCTTAACTATCACATTTAAGTTTGGCGCATCCACTCTTCAAAAGTTTTTAAACAATTTAACATATGCTCAAAATGTGTGGTGCTTTCCCCCACGCTCGCTTGATGTTGACGATGCTCCTGCATCAACTTGTTGGATGTGTTTTCTTTGCATTATCACCCTTCTCTCTAGGGCTTCTAGTTCTTCATATAGACCAGCAAATTCCATGCTATTTGCTTCCTCTTCTTCTGCATGCTCCAATGCTACAGTCATCTCTTGTTCAGTTTCCTGGCTGAACATTTTGAGCAATTATGTTGAATGCTCTTCTCATTCTGTTCGAGTAGACATCAGTGTCTGATCCATTTCTTCCTCTTTGGTAGTTTATGCTAGTTTTCTTTCTTCTTCTGCTGCACTTTCATCATGTGCACTAGCCTCTACTTGGTTGTTTAGTAGGAATGTCTTGATCCCTCCAATAATCAAAATGCTCATCTGATCCTCCTCCTGGATGGTGAAAGTATTTAAATTCTCATCATCTTCATTCACATGGTCTGCAAATCCACATGAATCATCATCCATCAACACTCCTTGCTGACATGAAATCACTTCTGAGCTCCTGAGACTTTCAGAAAATCTCCTCTCTTTCCCCCTGCCCACTTGGAAATTTGGGACTTCTCTTCTGCCCACCTGGTAGTCTATGAGATCAACCGATCCCATCTCATTTCCCACTTGGAAATCTAAACTTTCAGTACTGCTCCTCTGGTAGCATATGAGACCTCCACATGATCTCTCCCCATTTCCAACCTGGCAAATTGAAAGTCCATTTCTTCCCACCTGGCAGTTTATTAGATCCTTATCTGATCTCAGCTCTTCCTCATCACTGAGGTGTCTCCCAATTTCTAGTTCACAGATGTGAATTGGTTCCTCCTCTGTGCCACTGAGGTTTTTTAATTTCCTCATCCACCTTCTCAACTCTTGTTTTTTCTTTCTGGACAACAACTTTTGAACATGCCATTTTGCCTTCCTGTTCAGAGGACATTCGTACCTCCAGTGTACCTTTTCCTCATGCTGCATCCTCAATTCTAGTTGTTCCATCTTTTCTCTTATCTCATTAAACTCTAGATCCATCTCTATATTTCTTTTCTTCTTGAGGCCTTCTCTTTGACCACACCCATGGCCTTCAGTAGCCATTTCCACCTTCTAGTTTCCCTCCCGGGAATCCTATCGATCACTCTACATCTGAGAGTATATCCATCTTCTCTCACAACTCACCTAGATGTTTAAATTTTTGTTGTTGTGCACATGCAACAACCTTCTCAAAGAGCATCAATACCCTATTTCCTCCTTTCACCTAATGCCTACAGGCAAAGTCATATTCTGACACCACTTGACGTAATCATGTTATTTATTCTCTAGTGTATTTTTCCTCTTTCTCTTTCTCCTAAAATCTACAAACAAAAATCTAAAATCTGATACCACCTGGTATCAGAGTATCTCATGTCACTGTCTCACCCTTTGCCTCCTGTCTACAAGAAACATTATGGATCTAATATCACCTGGTATCAGAGTATCTCCTGTCATCATCTCTCCCTTTGCCTGTTGTCTGCAAGAAAAATTATGGCTATGATACCACCTAGTATCAAAGTATCTCCTATCACCGTCTCACCCTTTTCCTGCTATCTACAAGAAAAGTTATGGCTCTGATACCACCTGATGGTATCAACCAATATCCATTCACCGTCTCTCCTTTGCCTACGATCTACAGACAAAATATCAAGCTATGATACCACTTGATGCATCACCCATACCCTCCTAAGGTTTTGCGACCTTCCGGTCTAAGATCTTCCTTTCACCTGAGTCATATTGACTTTTTGGGCTTCCGTTTGAACCCAAAACAATTATACATAGGCCCCTTTTTCTCCTTTATGTGCAGATCCTGTGATACCCACACCCTCTATCTACGCGCTTTGGGCACTCTTCAATTTGTGGGTGCTTTCTCCTTTTCACTATCCCCCTCCTACATACACCACTAGGTTATGACCTTGCGCAAACATGTGATTTCGGGCATGGGCAAGAGTGGTTTTATAACAACCCACTTTTCACCTCACAATTCACCTCCAGCTGCCATGTATCCCTTTATTAAAACTGTGGTTTTAATTGCAGTCTGCTCAAGGAAAATTAACATCTAAGAATGTCCTAGCCCCGCAATCCTTCTCATCCATCGATATTCAATCCCTTGGAAATGATCCATGATCAATGACTGCTATTTATCCTCCCTTTCTTGTCTTCCTTCCTCCTTCCATGCTCAATCCCAGATCTCCACGATTTGTCGACACGTAGCTCCCTTCTAAATCAACGACTACGGTTGATTCTGACTTTTTGGCCTTCGAGAGTTTCAATTCTCAAACCTTTCTCTTCCCTGTATGAAAATCTTCCAAAGTGGAAGATCTTTTGACACATTTCCCTTTAAATATGTGGTCAGGATCTCCTCCGTGAATCCAGCATTCAAGAATCTCAATTCTCAAATTCCTATTTCTTCCGGAGATATTTCTCCGAAATGGTAGACTGTTTGCCATGTGTCATCTTCAATCGATAGTTCAACTCCCACTTCGGGACTTTGGCCTCCTCGACCAAATCAATGGTCCTTCGACCTCCTCCTCAATCAATGATCAATATCTCCTTTGAGACTTTGGTGCTTTCACCCTATGTTTTCCTCCAGAGTGCTTCATACCCAGAATTCCAGATCTGGCACCATGCATCTTCTTTTAGATCAACGACTGTCATCCGCTTCGAGACTTTAACCTTTAGTGATCTCAAAATATAAACCACCAAAAAAATATGGAGTGAATATTTTCGGATTGTCGTATCCTCTGACACATGTCCTCCCTGACCCAACGGTTGTCCAATGGAGCATCTCTCCATCCTCCATGTATCCCCTTGCAAATCAATGATCCACGTCCTTTCCTTTGGGATCTACGGCCCTGAATGATTTGGGATTCGATGCTTTGATATATTCTAAAAAACAAATTCTCAGAAACCTCAGAGTACGATCCTCCAAAGTTCATGATCTAGTGACACCTGTCCAACCCAGATCAACGACTCCCAACTACTTCGGCTATTTGGGCTTCGACGATCTTAAACATTCATCCTTTGCATTCTTCTAGAGTGTTTTCACCCATATTTCATGATATTTCGCCATATGCTCTTATGGATCTGATGGTCGAGATTCCTCTACTCATCTCTTCGATGCTTCGGCAGTGTCAGTTCTCAACTGAAACCTCACTACAATTTATCTGGAGCTCATGATCTATTGACAAGTGTCCCCTTGTGGATCAACGACTCTCGGCTCTTCAACCCTTCGACTCTTCTTCTCTTCGGCGCTTCGGGCTTCGAGAGTTTCAAAATCCTATGCACTCATTTCTCCCAGAGTGATTTCACCTGAAACACATGATGTCTTGACGCGTGTCTCACCCTTGATATGACAACCTCTATCCTCTTTGGTTCTTTGGGTTTTGGGAGGTTCAACTCCTGCTCACTCGTTCCTCTCGGGGTGATTTCATTTGAAAATTCATATATTTTTCCACCTGTCGCCCTGGATGATGGATGGCCCCTATTCACTTTGGTATTTTGATGAGTCCACTCTCTTGCGCACACAAGGGTTAAGTATAGTGCACTTACCTCTGGATCCAACGGTTGCTGGTCCTCTGCGTTCAGATCCAACAGATTGGGTATGTTGCTCCCCTCTACACTTCCTTCGTTCAATGGACATAGATCTAACGGTCCAGGCTCCCTTACACAACTAATTAGATGGTTATTGTCGCTCCTCCTCCTAAGCTTTTGACATTTTCCACCTTATAATATTTTGTCAGTGTTCAAAGGCTTCGACCTTTGAACGTTCTGTTGCGAACCCAACCATCTGGGTCTTTCTTGCACTCTTGAATGTGTTGTCTCTTCTGAGATTTTTGATATACTCAGTCTCCTAAGGGTCTCTGACCTTTTGTTTCCTTCCAAATGAAAACTTTGTGCCCTCCTAGAAACCTTCCGCTCAATGCACACCTTGCAGATCTTTTCCACAGAGTGTTCAATAACTCTATGAGTATCTTCCTCTGATACTCTTCTCCTTGAAATTGACAGGATTTCTCTCTATGCACACTTGCACCTGCTCGATGCCCACCTGGCAGAGCTCTACATAATTCTCAGTAACTTGGTTTCTCTCTGAAATCAACAAAGTGTTCTTCCTGTGCACTCCTTGCACTTCTGCTGATGAAGGTTCAAGGATATCTCTTTTGAGCTTCTCTGAGGTTAACTCACCTCTTTCAACGCACTCCTTGCAGACAAATGTGCACTCCTTGCACTTGAAACTCAAAGATGAGAAAAAATTGAAACTTATACAATACTTCACTAGTTCATACATTCAAAACATGAATGACATATAAAAGAATAACAATGAATGCAAATACATAAACACACCATGTGCAGGAAAAAATTCTTTTCTATTATCTCTATGTGTCTATATAGATGTTCTTACAAAAACTGGACTGCAACATAGTCCCAGTTCTTTCTCCTATTCTAACTCTATCCTACGTTCTTCTTCTAAGAGCTCTCTTCTAAGATCTCTCTCTCTTAAGTCTCCTTTTACAAAACAGGGATCTACGATCTTGTCCTCTCTCACCTAACGTCATCTATTACATTGAATGATTATCCAGACCTAACTACAATCTAGGCCCTCTTACACTCAACCATTTAAGGCGACCCTATCTAATACCTGTACAAATGCATGGCTCAGTTATTACAGCCTTACAACACAAATCCTGAAAGAATCAGATTTTGAATTTAAAAATGGGAGGGTCAATGCCTCTCCCTTTCTCCATTTCGTGCCTATGTGTTGGATTTCTGGCATATTTGTTGATGTGGAGGGATGCAACTGCATCACACTTGCATGAATGCATGTGCATTTATAGGAATGCACATGTGTTCCTAATGTGACAAGTTAGAAAAAACTCATACCTCTACTCAGCAAGCCATGTAGGAAAATTCCCAAGAACGTGTGCGCGTTCCTTAGAAACACATGTACAAGAACATGTGTGCATTCCAAAAATAATTTGAAATAAAAATAAAGTGCAGGTGCTTTAGGAACACGCATGTGTTAATATTTATGTATTTGAAAATTTTATATGGTGGCCATGGTTTCCTACAAGATGAGGATATTGGACTTGCACAATGCTTAGACTATGTAATATTCTCATTTATGGTTTGAGTCTCAAAGAAAGACTATGGCTTTGGACACATCTATTAATGGATTTTCATTGAAGAAGGCATATGTGAGGTGGACACTATATTATGAATCCTTGGAAGTAGTTGTGAGTATAAAGTGCGCGTAGAATTGAGGGAAATTCAGTGGTGACTTCCAAGTGGATCTACAAGATCAAGCATGCAGCAAACGACAACATCAAAAAGTACAAAAGCATGGTTGGTGTGGCAGTAGTCATTTTGGACTAGGGTTCTCCTAGAAAAGGGGAGATACTTGGCTCATGCATAGAGACAAAAATGGAGGGAAATACTTTCCAACATGATGTCAAGGAGATAAATTTTGAGACATGATGTTCAGAGACATGCAGTCTCTAGGAGCAATATATCTCCATGACTGGATCATACCAGATAGCAGAGGCAGTTCTAGTGTATGTAGAGGCACTCCCATAGAGGGAGGCAGTACTAAATCCAGAGAGATCATAGATTGATTTACCTCCAAAGAAGAAGGAAGAGCTAACTTCAATTTCATAGGGAGAAAAGACAGAGGAGGAGTCACCTCTAGCTCTAGAGGGAGTGTTGATGTTTGAGGCAACATCGTGAGACATTCTCCTTGGAGGGTCTTGTTTGGACTAGTAGGGGGGAATGTAGAATTCATATTGAGGTGCTTCAGATGGTCAAATGAATGTTTTATCACTGAGAGTCACACTTATATTGTTGTAATTGTAAGCCCAGTACCCATAAGAATTTTTAGAATTGGATGAGTGATTATATTAAAAAATGGATCAAACTGATAAGTTTCAAAGTCCGATCTAATGCACGAAATTCCAAAGACTATATTCCAGCAAAAAGGGCTATCATAATATCCAACTAGCACATATTTGAAATATGAATAGAAGAAAATGAAGAAAAAAATCAAGATGACCAGTCAATTTCACATGAGGCTTGATTGACACATTCATATTGTTGAAATTTTGTTAATTAGAATCCTTCTAATCAAGAAATAAATATTTGATCCAGGAAGAGATGCTTCACAAAATAAACATTAAATCATCCACTGCATAACTATGCTAACAAATATGTTGATAAATCCTTTATCAATCAATATTCCATTAGAGAAAGAAGACAAAGAAAATGAACAAAGAAAGGATCACAAGATGATCTTTGACTACACAAGAATCCTCCATCCAGATATACAGAGTTTGAGAGTTTACAAAAGAGTAACAACCTTTTTCCTATCAATCCAACCCTTTCCTTATCAAAATGCACTTCCATATATAGTGAATCGTCTCTATATACCCTAAGGAGGTTGAAACCAAGGAGCTACATATGATCCTCCTCCATTTAGGAGTATTGTTACAAAAGATTCCAACAAAAACCTAACAAATTCCTATTTTTGGGGATCTTGTTTATTGAGATAAATTCCTTTTGAAATAGGTCATGCTTCTTGATATGGAGATGTAACACATGTCCCTCATGTCCAAGTAACTCCTAGAAGGCCATTCAAACCTTCCCTGATAGTTGGCATCCTTTTGATAGCTCGAATTTGTCAGATTGTTAGAGTTCACAACGCCTTTGACAACATGTGCTGCAAACTTTCTTGTAGGTGATGTTCTTATCTTTTCTCCAAAAATACGAAATGGGTCGAGATGATGTTTTCTCAGAAAGTCAAAAACATCATGTTCTTCCTCGTATTTTTGCACAAGTTCTTCCTTCAATGCTCATCTTCGTGTTGCGTCTTAACCAAGCTCAAAATTGCTCTGCAACCTACAAATTTATCTTCTATATTCAAAGATTCTTAATCCTGATACCATGTTCAAGTTCAAGAAGAGACAAGCATTTAAAAACAAATCATACACACAAAACAATGGAGTTGTTCAACTCTTCTCCATATTCATATGAAAAACTAAAATGCAAATACATAAAACTAGATATTTCTCTAGAACACTCCATCTTCTCACCTACATAATAAATGCATATCCACATATATTATCTAGTTCATTTATGATTCCTATCAAATATCAACTTGGTCAAATAAGTTGGAGGAATTATTCCATTTAACAAATATATAAGGACCAAAAAGAGTATAAAACTATCAAATCATATCAATAAATTGATTGTGAGAGCACATTTCCAATTCTCACAGCAATGGTTGTGTAAGGGATATTCTTTGCAGTTTGYATAAGAAAACAAACCAGTCAATAGAGAAAGAGACACAATAATATGCCTTTGAGTTTTAAAGTTAATGTACAAAAGGAAAAAGTACACAATTTAATTTCCATGATATCATCGTCACAAAGATATTCAAGTCATTTTATCATAAAGTAGCAGYTATCCACATTTCATATAAAAAATAATGTMGAAGTAACAAGAACTTGTATGTTTCAAGTTATAYAGAGAAGGTTATGGAATTCATTTAATCCATAGATAGAGTAAAACCACAACTAGGATTAATTTAATTGTTCTAGAGCCAAGGTTCACTTACTATCCTACATAGGATTTGAAATAATCATGAAATTTATCCCATAGCCAAAAATACAAAATATTATAGATATCATGTATCTGGTCAAACCATGGTTGTAGACGATGCATATAGATTTGAATGAAATTTTAATTCTGAAACCAGGGAAGCCAAATCGACTGGTACTAAACAATGGAGATATAGATCTAGATAAAAATGAATTCTGCACTAAATTACAATAAACATATCGTGCCATCTCTTCATGTTGCACCATCTACATCCTCCAAATATGAAATCATTGCAATCCTTTCAGGGATTTCATGACCATCGACTCACACACATAAGTTAGGAGTTACAACAAAGTACAAACAAATAATTATAATTGTATGAGAAATGTTATTTAAATCCAAGATCAGTGTAAATCCAACCTTGAAATTAAAGTTTGTGAATGTTTTCCATGCAAGTTGTACTGAAGCGGGACCCCTAACATTCAATGCAAGAAAAACAAGTTGTACTCAAGCAAGACCATTCACATCCAAAAGTTGATGAGTGTTTTCAATATCATTGCAAACCTCATTACCCTCAAGATTTCTATAATCCAATGTTATATTGATATAAAAGCTCAACCAAATACGAACTATTTTACATTTCTGTTTACTGGAATTTATAAAAGTAAAATAATTATTCATTATCAAATTTTAGTTTATATGTGAATATATAAGAATATAATTAATTTATTATTATTTTAATTTTAAATTTAATATCAAATTTTTAAATACATTTTTTTAAAATATAAATATAAGTAATTGAATATATAATTGCAAGAGTTAGTCGTTCTTTAAGGAAACAAGTTAACAACCCAAGATCAAAAAGCATTTGATAGAAGTGAAAATATGCCTCCTTATAGACCAACTGGTTATTTCATGTGGCATGCTTTTCCTTGAATATATGCTCACATTTACTCAAAATAACCAGTAATAACTATCCCATTATTGATTAACGTATTGAATTTTGATATATTATACTAATAAGTTTTGCAACCTAATTGTTATTAATTTAAATTCATGTAAATGTGAAATTTAATGTCAAAAATTAAAAAAATAAAAGTTACTTTTAAATTATAAGTTATGTACTTCGAGTAAACCCTTCATTGTTTTGTGTCATAATCTACTCGGAATGCTTGATATTATATTTTTCTTTTTAGATAACTTTGTCCTTTTAGACAATTTATTGGGAAAGCGATTGAAGCCCATAAAATCTAGGTTATTTTATTTTATTTTATTCCTCTCATTTATTTTATTGGTTGAGCCAAGTTTTTCTCCCTAAATTCCAAAGAACAATCACATATCAAAGTGTGTTGGAATTGTTGATGTTTGGAAAACATTAGAAAGACATTCTCCTAGATTAATAATTAATAATACAATTATTAATTATTAAATAATATATAATAAGTAATAATAATAATAAATAGTTATTTATTATCCAAGGGATACATCCTTTTATGGATGGTCACCATATGTTTTCTATATATGAAACATTCATCATCGTAATAATACATCGAATATGATATATCATATCATAAAAATTTAACACGGTATTAGAAAAAGATTAGGCTTGACCCCCTCACGGGAGAGCCCAATAAAATGAAAGAGCTAGCAAGAAACTCCCTCAACGCACTGAATTGTAAATGCAAGAGAAATGAAATCTTGTGAATGGTAGAGTATATTTTTTTGGTAGACAGTGTATTTATATTGTTGTGTGTGTTTGTCCATGAACTGTGATGGATATGAGCCATCATGTAGTGGTGATTTATTACAAACATGACATTGTGGTCATTTCCTTCGGGTTTATGGATAGGTGAGGCAATGTCGAGATTGTATGTAGGGATTGGATTCCTAGGAGACCATGCTAGAGATTGCAGTGATGATGGTGCAGTTGATTCTGGAGGACCAACTGGGGACGCTAGGACATTAGGTGGAGCAACCTCGCATTCTATTTATGGGAGCAGATTGAGAACTCGAATTTCCTGAAGACACGTTGTGTGTGCTCAGTTTTTTATATTGTTCCGACAATGATCGGGTGGTGAAGCGGATTGGGAAGGAGAATTTGATATCTCATTAATAATAATACTCCCATGCAACTAACCACTATTAAAACCGAGGAACTACTCCGCCCCTCTCATTTTTTCACAACTCAGATTCTTTACAAAGAGTTTAAGGAGCACTATACGATGCTCAAAGTTTTAGTTGCATGTTGTAAGAGAGAACAATGGTTCTAAGAATTTATCCTAATCATGTTGTCAGGATTCGCTTCCCAATGTACGTGAGAAAGGCGTCCAAGAACAACGATTTTTCTATTTGCTGGAATGATATACCCGATGTGGATTGTGTATGCCTCTTACCATCATGTAGTCACTACTTTCACTTGGATTGCATAGACTAGTGGCTTCCATACCAAGCTACTTGTCCCTTGTGCAAAGGTTGCACTGACCGTAATACCCATCAAAGATCAGAGAGGAACATATTATAAATTCTACAGTAAAATTAACGAAACCATACTATTGGTTTATGAGTTTGGAAATTGTAGCATTGTAGTTCAATATGGATTTGCTACAGAAGTGTTCATTCTCAATATTGAGTAGATCAAATCCTCAATGTGTTAATATTTATGTATTTGAAATTTTTTTATGGCACCCATGGTTTCCTACAAGATGAGCATACACAATGCTTAGACTGTGTAATATGCTCATTGATGGTTTGAGTCTTAGAGAAGGACTATGCCTTTGGAGACATCGATTAATGGATTTTCGTTGAAGAAGGCATATTTGTGGTCAACACTAGATTATGAATCCTTGGAAGTAGTTGTTAGTACACAATGATCGTAGAATTGAGGGAAATTCAATGGTGAATTCCAAGTGGATCTACAAGATCAAGCATGCAACAAATGACAACATCCAAAAGTACAAAAGAATGGTTGGTGTGGAAATAGTCATGTTGGACTAGGGTACTCCTAGAAAGAGGGAGATACTTGGATCATGTGGAGAGACAAACATGGAGGGAAAGACCTTCCAACATGATGTCAAGGAGAGACATTTACAGACATGATTCTCAGAGACAAGAAGTCTCTATAAGTAGTATATCTCCACGACTTGATCATATCAAATAATAGAGGTAGTTCTAGTGTATGTAGAGGCACTCCCAGAGAGGGAGGCAGTACTACATCCATAGAGATCATAGATTGAGTTACCTCCAGAGAAGGAGGAAGAGCTACCTTCAGGTTCATAGGGAGAAAATACAGAGGAGAAGTCACCTCCAGCTCCATAGGGAGTGTTGATGTTTGAGGAAACATCGTGAGACATTCTCCTCGGAGGGTCCTGTGTGGACTAGTAGGGGTGAATGTAGACCTCATCCTCATGTGATTCAGATGGTGAGATGAAGGTTTTAGCACTGAGAGTCACACATAGACTGTTGTAAGTTTAATCCTAGTACCCATCAAAATTTTTATAGTTGGATGAGTGATTATATTAAAAAATGGATCAAACGGATAAGGTTCAAAGCCCGATCTAATGCACGAAATTCCAAAGACTATATTCTAGCAAAAAGGGATATCATAATCTCCAACCAACACATATTTGAAATATGGATAGAAGAAAATGAATAAAAACATCAAGATGAACAGTCAATTTCACATCAGATTTGATTGACACATGCATATGCTTGAAATTTCATTAATTAGGATCCTTCTAATCAAGAAATAAATATTTTCTCCAAGAATAGATGCTTCACAAAATACATAGTAAATCATCCACTGCATAACTATGATAACAATTTTTTTGATAAATCCTTTATCAATCAGTATTCCATTAGAGAAATAAGACAAAGAAAATGAATAAACAAAGGAGCACAAGATGATCTTTGACTACACAAGAATCCTCCATCCAGATATACATAGTCTGAGAGTTTACAAAATAGTAACAATCTTTTTCCTATCACTCCAACCCTTTCCTTATCAAAATCCACTTCCATATATAGCTAATCATCTCTATATACCCTAAGGAGGTTGAAACCAAGGAGCTACATAGGATCCTCCTCCATTTAGGAGTCTCGTTACAAAAGATTCCAACAAAAACCTAACAAATTCCTATTTTATGGGATCTTGTTTATTGAGATAAATGCCTTTTGAAACATGTCATGATGCTTGATCTGGAGAAGTAATACATTTCCCTCATGTCCAAATAACTCCTAGGAGACCAGTCAAAACTTCTCTGACAACTGGTAACCTTCCCATAGCTCAAAATTGTCACACTGTTAGAGTTCGCAACGCCTTTGATAACATGAGCTGCAAACGTTTATATAGGTGATGTTTTTAGATTTTCTCCAAAAATATGAAGTGGGTTGGGCTAATGTTTTTTTAGCAAGTCAAAAACATCATTTTTTTTCCTCCGCACCAAATTTCAAAGGAACCCAGATTGAAATTCAAAATTTCTTATCAAAACAATCTTGTAGCATCTTGTTTCACTTTTGCAAAGCTTCAACACCTCAAAACTTATTCTAGGAGTCCAAAAATGTTGCAAAAACTTCATTATGTTGATATATGACTAGAGGAAAACTCCAAAACTACTAATCATGGTTTAAAACTCATAGCCATCACCAAAAATGTTGTAAAATGCATGAAAACATAATCTTTGACCAAAATTGATGTTGGTTATGGAGGATCAATGTCTTCATATTTTGGTTCTATAGCTTCTTATGATAGCCACCTTGGCCAACATGTATACTCATTGCTTGGATAATTTTTGTAATTTGTTATGACAGTTGGTGTGTGAAAACATAGTGAACAAGAGTTTTATGTTTTAATGATAGAACTATTTTCCTAGAGTCCAACTTGTCCAAATATTTATACACATCAATGGTATGAGATAGATCACCTTTCAAGAGAAAGGAATAAGGAACAACCATTGAGATTTGTAATGAAAGGAAGACAATTGAAGATTCTTGCTAATAACAGGGTTTCAACAACATAGATATTAGTTTGCAGCACTAATGAAGTATGAAATTTGAAGCCACGTTCTCAAATGATTTTACCATACACTTCGAGTTTGATAGAGGTCTCCTTCAATGGATTCAGATCACACTTCAAAATGATGCAGAAAATGAGGGTTTGAACCAATTCTAGAAATAGAGGGTTTGTAGCATCAATTCAAACTCAAATTGCACACCTCAAGGAGATTGTTAGAATATTTGTGACATAATCCCGGGAAAAATGGTTAAATGCAGGCTCTAAAAACAGTGAAATCCTCTTTGACACGATTATTTAATTGCAATGATGAAAAATGAATGCATGAGGTACTTAGAGTATGTTGTGAACTCTCCTAGTGAGTTGGCAGCACATACACCTGACTTTGACTTGACACTTAAACAGATGGATGGTGACAAGAGGAACCTTGTGTACAACTTGGAGGTGTGACATGTCCAAGTAATGATCTAAAAATCAAAGGTGTGACTCATAGGTGTTTATTTACATTTTCATGATGACAAATTACATAACCCAAAGACTCTAGACCAAGGCTAGACATAACTAAACTTATTTAGAACAAAATCTAAGTTTATGACCACATCCTAAAGACTCAAAACCTATGACCTATAAGCCTTAGGACTCAAAAAACCAAACCAAATTGACTCTTTTTGACCCCTACAATTCTATGTGCTAACATATGGCTCCATAGTGTATGGATACCTCTCTATGAGGCTCCAATAACATGTAGTTCCAGTTCCTTATCCATTGGTAAAGGATTCATTATTGATCTACTGCAAACCAAGAAATTAAAAGAAACAAAAATGTTTGTATGATGAGATTATTTACCTACTTCTAACCTGATCTTTGAGATGCTTGATTAGGTGACATCAAAAATCCAATGAATCCATGAAAGGACCTTGTCTACTAATTGAATTCCTTGCATAACCATGCTTACTGGCAATTCAAACTGAAAATTAAATCCAATCTGAAAACTCATCTACTTTGAAAAATCAATTCCACTAATTGATTGTAGGTATCTCATAAAGGTCTCTTTCTCTGATGTTTCCACTAGAAATGAAAATGGATCTTGAAGCATATGTGTGAATATCACTTGTTGATCAATAAAAAGGAAATGACAACATGTGTCTATAGTTCCTCCCTGTTCACAAGTATATAGTAATGTACAAGCTTCTTTCTTCACTGTATCATTTTCTTCAAATGTTGATTTTTCTTGTTCTAAGTTTTCAAATGCAAGATCATTCTCAGAATAAAAGGAAACAATCTTATTATTTTCCTTATCATGCATTTCAACCTCACTAAAATTATCCATATATAGAACCATAGGATCACTATGAACATGGAAAGGTTGTTGTTGACTTATAATGTTATCCTTATCTTCCAAAAAACTGTTGGATCATGTTGTCATTGATGCCAATGGTTTGTCATTGATGCCAATGGTTTGATTACTTGGGAGATTGTTGGATCATATGTCATTGATGTAAATGGTTTGGTTTGATTGATGTCATTGGTTGATGCCAAGTAATTGATTGATATGATTCCCTTGATGAGAATGGTTGGAGGACCCATGCTCTCATTATTGTCTTATCATGATTGATAAGGTGTACAAATGGATGAACTCCAAAGTGGTCCCCTTATGGTGAAAGCCCTCACGGGAAGACGCTTTATGGATTGAGTTATCCTAGAAGAATTGTTGGAGGATCCATGCTTGTATGAGGAATAACGAGATGAAGATCAAGGAAATTGTTGGTGAAACTATCCTAGATGGATAGTGATT
>JASDQU010245288.1:497-11982 GCA_032191745.1 Picea mariana | reverse complement strand
GAGAGATATCGCGTTCTGTTCAAATTTACAAACATGCAAAGAAAAGGGGTGTTGACTGTACAGTCCATACGGATGCTGACGTGGCAGGTCGTATGACACATGGCAGGCCGTACAACACATGGTAGGAAGCTATTGAGATATTTTTCATGTGACATGGCTTGTTGGCAACAAACGGGATGGAAACACGTGGCCCAATCAATGGCTGCCACGTGTCACATGTTTATTGGATTAAAATCTTTGCACTTGGCAGGAGTCGACCCCGTGACCTCCGGGCAGGGTAAAGCCTTGGGAAAGGCCACCCAACCGGCATGCCCGCATGTGTTACTTAACATATATATGCATTGTAATATATTTGAATTTGAAAAAATGTGTATTGGGGTTATATATATGTATTGCATACGACCGGTGCTACAGGCGGTTAAACCCACTGTAATATATATGTAATCGTTTTGAACACATGCATTTTTACATATAACATGTGACCAACGTGTATGTGTGTGGTTTAACCCTACAATTTTGTATATGGTTTGAACTTTAGCCCTGTTGTGTATTGTGTGCGGTCATGTGGTGACCATGTGCCCACGGGCCTTGGTAGTTAAAGGTCGGTGCGTAACCATTCAACAGTTTGTACCGGTTGTGCGGTTGTGCCTGGTGCTAATTTTTTATGCTTTAAAATGCGTGTGGGCTAGGTTGAGCCAACAAGGGTGTGTTTTGTAGATGCAGAGACAGCAAGTTTGAAGGGGGGACTTCCAGGAAGCCTATCTTCTTTAATTTTTGGCCAAACGAGGTGCCAAAAAATCCCAGCTAGGGGTTTTTGGACATTCTAAAGCCATTGGAGCAGTCTATTTGGAATTTTGAGCATTGTAGAGCACATTGTTGAGCACTTTGAGCAAATAATACAAATGATCCATTGGAAGCTAGACCAGGAGATGTAGCCCAAGAGAGGGGTGAACTCCTTTATCATTTGATGTGTTATCTGTTTTCTATTCACTGATTTTGCTTCTGTTTATATGCATATTGAATGAGTAAATCCTATTAAATTTGTGTTGCAAAGTTGATCCATTTCCATTTTAACACATAAAATTAACTTGCAAATATTTTCAAGAATACAAGTCTTCTTCATTTTTAGATCAGTAACACATGTCCCTCATGTCCAAGTAACTCCTAGGAGGCCATTCGAACCTTCCCTGATAGTTGGCATCCTTCTGATAGCTCGAATTTGTCAGATTGTTAGAGTTCACAACGCCTTTGACAACATGTAATGCAAACTTTCTTGTAGGTGATGTTCTCATATTTTCTCCAAAAATACGAAATGGGTCGAGTTGATGTTTTTTCAGAAATTCAAAAACATCATGTTCTTCCTCATATTTTTGCACAAGTTCTTCCTTCAATGCTCATCTTCATGTTGCGACTCAACCAGGCTCAAAATTGCTCTGCAACCTACAAATTCATCTTCTGTCTTCAAAGATTCTTAATCCTGATACCATGTTCAAGTTCAAGAAGAGACAAGCATTTGAAAACAAATCATACACACACAACAATGGAGTTGTTCAAATCTTCTCCATATTCATATGAAAAACTAAAATGCAAATACATAAAACTAGATATTTCTCTAGAACACTCCATCTTCTCACCTACATAATAAATGCATATCCACATATACTATCTATTTCATTTATGATTCCTATCAAATATCAACTTGGTCAAATAAGTTGGAGGAATTATTCCATTTAACAAATATAGAAGGACCAAAAAGAGTATAAAACTATCAAAACATATCAATAAATTGATTGTGAGAGCATTTCCAATGCTAACTGCAATGGTTGTGTAAGGGATATTTGTTTGTAGTTTGCATAAGAAAACAAACCAGTCAATAGAGAAAGAGACACAATAATATGCCTTTGAGTTTTAAAGTTAATGTACAAAAGGAAAAAGTACACAATTTAATTTCCATGATATCATCGTCACAAAGATATTCAAGTCATTTTATCATAAAGTAGCAGCTATCCACATTTCATATAAAAAATAATGTCGAAGTAACAAGAACTTGTATGTTTCAAGTTATATAGAGAAGGTTATGGAATTCATTTAATCCATAGATAGAGTAAAACCACAACTAGGATTAATTTAATTGTTCTAGAGCCAAGGTTCACTTACTATCCTACATAGGATTTGAAATAATCATGAAATTTATCCCATAGCCAAAAATACAAAATATTATAGATATCATGTATCTGGTCAAACCATGGTTGTAGATGATGCATATAGATTTGAATGAAATTTTAATTCTGAAACCGGGGAAGCCAATTTGACTGGTACTAAACAATGGAGATATAGATCTAGATAAAAATGAATTCTGCACTAAATTACAATAAACATATTGCGGCATCTCTTCGTGTTGCACCATCTACATCCTCCAAATATGAAATCATTGCAATCCTTTTAGGGATTTCATGACCATCGACTCACACACATAAGTTAGGAGTTACAACAAAGTACAAACAAATAATTATAATTGTATGAGAAATGTTATTTAAATCCAAGATCAGTGTAAATCCAACCTTGAAATTAAAGTTTGTGAATGTTTTCCATGCAAGTTGTACTAAAGAGGGACTACTAACATCCAATGCAAGAAAAACAAGTTGTACTCAAGCAATACCATTCACATCCAAAAGTTGATGAGTGTTTTCAATATCATTGCAAACCTCATTACCCTCAAGATTTCTATAATCCAATGTTATATTGATATAAAAGCTCAACCAAATACAAACTATTTTACATTTCTATTTACTGGAATTTATAAAAGTAAAATAATCATTCATTATCAAATTTTAGTTTATATGTGAATATATAAGAATATAATTAATTTATTATTATTTTAATTTTAAATTTGATATCAAATTTTTAAATACAATTTTTTTAAAATATAAATATAAGTAATTGAATATATAATTGCAAGAGTTATCGTCCTTCAAGGAAACAAGTTAACAACCCAAGATCAAAGGCATTTGATAGGAGTGAAAATATGCCTCCTTATAGACCAACTGGTTACTTCATGTGGCATGCTTTTCCTTGAATATATGCTCACATTTACTCAAAGCAGCCAGTAATAACTATCCCATTATTGATTAACGTATTGAATTCTGATATATTATACTGATAAATTTTGCAACCTAATTGTTATTAATTTAGATTCATGTAAATGTGAAATTTAATGTCAAAAGTTTACAAAATTAAGTTACTTTTAAATTATAAGGTATGCACTTTGAGGACTTAGTCTGAGTAAACACTTCACTGATTTGTGTCATAATCCACTCAGAACACTTGATATTATCTTTGTCTTTTTAGATAACTTTGTCCTTTTAGATAATTTATTGGGAAAGTGATCGAAACCCATAAAATCTAGGTTATTTTATTTTATTTTTTTCCTCTCATTTATTTTATTGGTTGAGCCAAGTTTTTCCACCTAGACTCCAAAGAACAATCACATATCAAAGTGTGTTGGAATTGTTGATGTTTGGAAAACATTAGGAAGACATTCTCCTAGATTAATAATTAATAATAAAATTATTAATTATTAAATAATATATAATAAGTAATAATAATAATGAATAGTTATTTATTATCCAAGGGATGCATCCTTTCATGGATGGTCACCATATGTTATCTATATATGGAACACTTATCATCATAATAATACATCGAATCTGATATATCATATCATAGAAATTCAACATGGTATTAGAGAAGGATTGGGCTTGACCCCCTCATGGGAGGGCCTAGTAAAATGAAAGAGCTAGCAAGAGACTCCCTCAACACATTAAATCATAAATGCAAGAGAAATGAAATCTTGTGAATGGTAGAGTAGATTTTTTGGTAGACAGCGTATTTATATTGTGTGTGTTTGTCCATGAGCTGTGATGGATATGAGCCATCATGTAGTGGTGATTTATTACAAATATGACATTGTGCTCATTTCCTTCAGGTCCATGGATAGGTGAGTCAATGTCAACATTGTATGTAAGGATTGGATTCCTGGGAGACCGTGCTAGAGATTGCAGTGATGATGGTGCAGTCGATTCTGTAGGACCAACTGGGGACGCTATAGGACATTAGGCACAGCAATATCACATGCTATTTATGGCAGCAGATTGAGAACTCAAATTTCTTGAAGACACGTTGTGTGTGCTCAGTTTTCTATATTGTTTCGACAATGATCGGTTAGTGAAGATGATTGGGAAGGAGAATTGGATATCTCATTAATAATAATACTCCCATGCAACTAACCACTGTTAAAACCGAGGACCTACTCCCCCCCTCTCATTTTGTCACAACTCAGATTCTTTACAAAGAGTTTAAGGAGAACTATACGATGCTCAAAGTTTTAGTTGCATCAACATGGTAAAAGAGAACAATGGTTCTACGAATTTATATTAATCATGTTGTCAGGATTCGCTTCCCAATGTATGTGATAAAGGCATCCAAGGACAATGATTTTTCTATTTGCTGGAATGATATACCCGATGTGGATTGTGTATGCCTCTTACCATCATGTAGTCACTACTTTCACCTGGATTGCATAGACTAGTGGCTTCCATACCAAGCTACTTGTCCCTTGTGCAAAGGTTGTACTCACCATAATACCCATCAAAGATCAGAGAGGAACATATTATCAATTCTACAGTAAAATTAACGAAACCATACTATTGGTTTACGAGTTTGGAAATTGTAGCATTGCAGTAGACTATTTTGTTCAATGTGGATTTGCTATAGAAGTGTTCATTCTCAATATTGAGTAGATCAAATCCTCAATGTGTTAATATTTATGTATTTGAAATTTTTTTATGGCACCCATGGTTTCCTACAAGATGAGGATATTGGACTTGCACAATGCTCAGACTGTGTAATATTGTCATTGATGGTTTGAGTCTTAGAGAAGGACTATGCCTTTGGACACATCGATTAATGGATTTTCATTGAAGAAGGCATATGTGTGGTCAACACTAGATTATGAATCCTTGGAAGTAGTTGTTATTACACAATGATTGTAGAATTGAGGGAAAGTCAATGGTGAATTCCAAGTGGATCTACAAGATCAAGAATGCAACAAACGACAACATCGAAAAGTACAAAAGAATGGTTGGTGTGGCAATAATCATGTTGGACCAGGGTACTCCTAGAAAGAGGGAGATACTTGGATCATGTGGAGAGACAGACATGGAGGGGAAGACCTTCCAACATGATGTCAAGGAGAGACATTTCCAGACATGATGCTCAGAGACAAGAAGTCTCTATAAGTAGTATATCTCCATGACTTGATCATATCAGATAACAGAGGTAGTTCTAGTGTATGTAGAGGCACTCCCAGAGAGGCAGGTAGTACTACATCCATAGAGATCATATATTGAGTTACCTCCAGAGAAGGAGGAAGAGCTACCTTCAGGTTCATAGGGAGAAAATACAGAGGAGGAGTCACCTCCAGCTCCATAGGGAGTGTTCATGTTTGAGGCAACATCGTGAGACATTCTCCTCGGACGGTCCTGTGTGGACTAGTAGGGGTGAACGTAGACTTCATCCTCATGTGATTCAGATGGTGAGATGAAGGTTTTAGCACTAAGAGTAACATGTAGACTGTTGTAAGTTTAATCCTAGTAACCATCAGAATCTTTATAGTTGGATGAGTGATTATATTAAAAAATGGATCAAACTGACATGGTTCAAAGCCTGATCTAATGCATAAAATTCCAAAGACTATATTCTAGAAAAAAGGTATATCATAATCTCCAACCAACACATATTTGAAATATGAATAGAAGAAAATGAAGAAAATCATCAAGATGAACAGTCAATTTCACATCAAGTTTGATTGACACATTCATATGCTTGAAATTTCATTAATTAGGATCCTTCTAATCAACAAATAAATATTTGCTCCAAGAATAGATGCTTCACAAAATACACAGTAAATCATCCACTGCATAACTATGATAACAAATTGTTGATAAATCCTTTATCAATCAGTATTCCATTAGAGAAATAATACAAAGAAAATGAATAAACAAAGGAGCACAAGATGATCTTTGACTACACAAGAATCCTCCATCCAGATATACATAGTCTAAGAGTTTACAAAATAGTAACAACCTTTTTCCTATCACTCCAACCCTTTCCTTATCAAAATCCACTTCCATATATAGTTAATCATCTCTATATCCTAAGGAGGTTGAAACCAAGGAGCTACATAGGATCCTCCTCCATTTAGGAGTCTCATTACAAAATATTCCAACAAAAACCTAACAAATTCCTATTTTATGGGATCTTGTTTATTGAGATAAATGCCTTTTGAAACATGTCATGCTGCTTGATCTGGAGAAGTAACACATTTCCCTCATGTCCAAATAACTCCTAGGAGACCATTCAAAACTTCCCTGACAACTGGTAACCTTCCCATGGCTCAAATTTGTCAAACTGTTAGAGTTCACAACTCCTTTGATAACATGAGTTGCAAACTTTTCTGTAGGTGATGTTTTTAGATTTTCTCCAAAAATATGAAGTGGGTTGGGATAAATTTTTTTCAGCAAGTCAAAAACATCATTTTTTCCTCCACACCAAATTTCAAAGGAACCCATATTGAAATTCAAAATTTATTATCAAAACAATCCTGTAGCATCTTGTTTCACTTTTGCAAAGCTTCAACACCTCAAAACTTATGCCAGGAGTCCAAAAATGTTGCAAAAACTCCAAAACTACTAATCATGGTTTAAAACTCATAGCCATCACCAAAAATGTTTTAAATGCATGAAAACAGAATCTTTGACCAAAATTGATGTTGGTTCATGATCAATTTCTTCATTTTTTTGTTCTAGAACTTCTTATGATAGCCACCTTGGCCAACCTGTATACTCATTGCTTGGATAATTTTTGTAATTTGTTATGACAGTTGGTGTCTGAAAACATAGTGAACAAGATTTTTATGTTTTAATGATAGAACTGTTTTCCTAGAGTCCAACTTGTCCAAATATTTATACACATCAATGGTATGAGATAGATCACCTTTCAAGAATGAGGAATAAGGAACAACCATTGACATTTGTAATGAAATGAAGACAATTGAACATTCTTGCTAATAACAGGGTTTCAACAACACAGATATCAGTTTGCTGCACTAATGAAGTATGAAATTTGAAGCCACGTTCTCAAATGATTTTACCATACACTTCAGGTTTGATAGAGGTCTCCTTTAATGAATTCAGATTACACTTCAAAATGATGCAGAAAATGAGAGTTTGAACCAATTCTAGAAATAGAGGGTTTGTAGCGCCAATTCAAACTCAAATTTCACACCTCAAGGAGATTGTTAGAAGATATGTGACATAATCTTGGGAAAAATGGTTAAATGTAGGCTCTGAAAATAGTGAAATCCTCTTTGACGTGATTATTTAATTGCAATGATGAAAAATGAATGCATGAGGTACTTAGAGTATGTTGCGAACTCTCCTAGTGAGTTGGTAGCACATACACCTGACTTTGACTTGACACTTAAACAGATGGATGGTGACAAGAGGAACCTTGTGTACAACTTGGAGGTGTGACATGTCAAAGTAATGATCTAAAAATAAAAGGTGTGACTCATAGGGGTTTATTTACCTTGTCATGATGACAAATTACATAACCCAAAGACTTTAGACCAAGGCTAGACATAACTCAACTTATTTAAAACAAAAACTAAGTTTATGACCACATCCTAAAGACTCAAAACCTATGACCTATAAACCTTAGGAATCAAAAAACCAAACCAAATTGACTCTTTTTGACCCCTACAATTCTATGTGCTAACATATGGCTCCACAGGGGATGGATACCTCCCTGTGAGGCTCCAAGAACATGTAGTTCCAGTGCCTTACCCATTGGGAAAGGATTCATTATTGACCTACTGCAAACCAAGAAATTAAAAGAAACAAAAATGTTTGTATGATGAGATTATTTACCTACTTCTAATTTGATCTTTGAGATGCTTGATCAGGTGACATAAAAAATCCAATGAAGCCATGAAAGGACCTTGTCTACTGATTGAATTCCTTGCATAACCATGCTTACTGGCAATTCAAACTGAAAATTAAATCCAATCTGAAAACTCGTCCACTTTGAAGAATCAATTCCACTAATTGATTGTAGGTAACTCATAAAGGTCTCTTTCTCTGATGTTTCCAGCATAAATGAAAATGGATCTTGAAGCATATGTGTGAATATCACTTGTTGATCAATAAAAAGGAAATGAAAACATGTGTCTATAGTTCCTTCCTGTTCACAAGTATATAGTAACGTACAATCTTCTTTCTTCACTGTATCATTTTCTTCAAATGTTGATTTTTCTTGTTCTAAGTTTTCAAATGCAAGATCATTCTCAGAATAAAAGGCAACAATATTATTATTTTCCTTATCATGCATTTCAACCTCACTAAAATTATCCATATATAGAACCATAGGATCACTATGAACATGGAAAGGTTGTTGTTGACTTATAATGTTATCCTTATCTTCCAAAAAACTTGTGTGATTTTGCAGCTCAACTCTTCCTGCTCTATAAGAAACTTCAAATTTTTCTTTCAAAATATTAAATGAAGAAAAGAATAAGGGAAATGACTTACCTCCAACTAAGTCACAATTTTCCCTATGATAGAGGTCATAACTCTCATAAATGGGTTGACTGTTTTCATAAGACTGTTGAGAAGAATCCTTTTCTGGATGAAAGTATATTTCTGATATTTTTTTGAAATCATCCTCATCATAGTTATTGTACTCATCATATTGATCCAAGATATTTTCGTCAGGTGACTTATTAAATAATTGTATTAAATGAGCATAAACAAAAGTACACCATAAAGAAGGAAAAGATCAAAAGGAAAGAGACATAATCATGCAATATGAACACAAATAACTTGATAACAGAGTTCATCCCTGGTGGACTACGTCTTCGAGTTCTACTCTCAATTGGGTAGGTATTTTTATTAACTCCACAAAATAATTGGGAAAAATACATAAGTATACCTCATTCTGGAGTTAAGCTACAAAAGATTTGCTCAGATCAAAAAAATAACACCACCACTGCGTTCATGGAGTCATTTTACCTAAAAATGATTGTCTCCATGCCTCGATCTAAGTCGGACACTTTTTGGCCCAAGAGGCGCCCTTGCCTTAGTTTGTGTACCACTACTCCTGCATTAAATGACTAAATAGACCTCGAACTGCATGCCAAAATATCAAAACTCCCACCCAAGTCCATATAGATCTATAAGGGCATGCTTGGTCTCACCTCTCATGCTTTTGTGTTCCCAATGCACTGATTGAGGTCCCTTCTTATGAAAGTTTCCGATGGTTATGGAATAAAGGAAGTGGTTGGCGCATTGGTGGGCGGAGAAAAATTTAGACGCTCAGTTAGCGGAGGTCCCAGGGTCGAATCCCATGGACTCCACTCCATTTGGCGGAGTGTTTGGTAGTTTCTGGCTAAATATGGCGGACGTTTTGGCGTGCTTCGCTAAATGTGGTAGAGAATCGGGAAAATGTTTTGGTGGTGGTTAAGTTTTGTGGTTGGAAAATATGTTGCCAGTTATGGTGGAAATGCCGCCATATTTGGTGGTCGTTTTATATATATATATTTTAACTTTTTGGTCACAGGGATTCCTTGTGCATTTCAGGGGTGCCACGTGGAGCCTTCCTATTGGTCCACATGGCATCCACTGATTTGTCCACCTTTGTATGCTGACATCACTTCGAGACACATGGTGCCTTCTAGGTGGTGCCACATGGCATCATCTAGGGGTGCCACATGGCACTTTTTTACTCGTCGACATGGCACCCTAAAAAGTCCAAATCCAAGTGACAAGTGGAAGCCTTTGGTGCTTCCACATGGCATGCTGACATCATCATGACACATGTCACCCTATGCTATTTTCATGTAGGAAGTAAGGACGCTAACATCATCTGTTCTTACGTTAGCAGTACATATGTTGACTCATCCCTATTGACTAGGCTAGGTTGACCAAAACGTTGACTGCTTATATCTTGTGTTCCGTAACTCTGTTTGATGAGCCATTTTCACCGTTAGAAATCTTATGACGCTCTCTTCGTGATCATGCCATTTTCATTGAGTTTTGGAAACTTTGATTTTTTTCCCTTTTGTTGTCTGTTGAAGCCATTTTGAGCTTTCTAAGTTTCTTTTGTGCACTCTGAGTTGTTATTATCCTTCTCTGGATCCTTTTTGGATCACGCTTTCCCACTGAGATATTTTTGGACCACTAAAATCTTTCATTAATCAACTAGTAAGTGAGGGAAGAGTCCCCTCACCTTATCCTTCTCAATCCACTTTTCCTTGATTGGATGCATTCCCTTTAAGCCTACTCAAAGATAATCAACACCACCCCTGCGTGAAGTCCTCGTCCTTCTGTCTAGGATGATATATTCCTCTAACTCATCCAAGTACCCAAGTGAAAACTCATCAACTGATGGAATTGAAACTTCCTCATCCTAATCCATGATCATGGGAGGCTTAAAAAGTTTTAAGTTCTCTACGTTAACAATGAAGTAAATCTACATATAAGGTGGAAGATCTAAACAAAAATCATTAGTGCTTCTTTTCTCTAAAATAGTGAAGGGTCCATATCGGATGGGCTTGAGTTTCTTTCCTTCACCCTTTAATCATTCCTTTTTGATGTGAAGCCATACCTGGTCTCTAACCTGGAACTGATGATCAACCCTATGCTTGTCATGTCGAGATTTATACTGTGCTTGACTCTTCTCCAACTGTTCCCTGACTGCCTGGTGTATCTACTAGATCCTCTGGATGAAATTGTGGGCTCTGCCCTTTGTTCATTCTTCATTCACAATGACATCTTTCCCATACATCAAGTCCAAAGGAACCTTTGGTAGGTACCCAAATCATGTCTCAAAAGGTGAACTCTGAGTGGATGAATATAAAGCTTGGTTATAAGCATGATGTACATAGGGTATTTGTTCATCCCATAACTTAGGATGCTTGTTGCAGTAGCCTCGAAGTAAAAGTACAATTTTTATGTTTACCACCTCTGTCTATTCATCGGTATGTGGATGAAAAACATTGCTCCTATTCAATTTGGTGTCCATCAACCTCCACAAGCTATTCCAAAAATCCCCAAGGAATCGAGTATCTCGATCTGAGACAATGGACGTTGGTAATCCAAAGTGAACCCAAACATGCTAAAAGAAAATATTATCAGTCTACTCAGTAGTGATCTTCCTTTTACATGGCATCAAGATACACATCTCGCTGAACCTATCCACTATGACATACAAATAATCATGACCCGCTTTAGTCATTGGTGAACCCCCTACAAAATTCATGGAGACACTTTCCCATGGATGGGATGGAACAGGAAGTGGTGAGTATAGCCCCAATTTTCTATTAGTGGGCTTACAATTAGAACACATCACACACTCCTTTACATATTTA
>JASDQU010245287.1:95275-108444 GCA_032191745.1 Picea mariana | reverse complement strand
TGATCTTCTTCCATGTTTGGTTTTCAACTAGAGATTTGAACACTTGAAACTTGATACAGAGTTCATCCTTGGTCTTTAGGAACTAGATCCAAGTTTTGCAAGATAAGTAATCAATGAAGGAAACATAGCACACACTTCCTGTAATTGATGTTATTGACATTGGTCCACAAACATCTAAATTCACTGGGTATAAAATCTCCTTAGACCTATTCTCACTACTTGGGAAAGAAACCTTGGCATGCTTTTCAGGCGTGCACCCTCTACAAACTCCATGTTGTTCAATACTGAACTTTGGAAGAACTGTGGCTATCTCCCTCATAATAGGTCATGTGATAAAATTTCCCCATCCTCTTGTACCACAACTTGCACAAACTATCACTGTCATGAACTGGGGCTTGAACATGTTCAACCTGCTACCTGTAAAGATTACCTTCTCTAACCCCTATTACTTGAGTTATATCAGTGCTAGATTCTTTGATTTGATAAGGACTTGTTGGTTCTTGAATTCAACTACAAATCCCTTATCCTCCATAATTGAAACTTAAAGCAAGTTCTTTAAGAGACCTAGAACAAACAAGACATCGTCAAAATATAAAGAGTTATCTAACTTGAGTTGGAAAGTAATAGTACATCTAACTTGAGTTGGAAGAGAATAATACATATGACTTGATTTGGAAGGGAATAGTACCAACTCCTACTACTGGGTACTTGGCATCATCACCAAGCTCAACCTGTACTCCTGAGTTCTACTTCTTTAGACTAGAAATAAATTCTAGGTTGATGTAATATGATGAGATACCCCACTATTTACGTACCACACATTCCTAGAAATTGTGCTAGTAGAAAGGAAAGATACCATTAAGAAATCCTTCTCAAACTTGCAACAATCCCATTTATATGAGTTTCTGCACCTTTGTAGAAAGGAAAGATACCATTGAGATATCCTTCTCTAACTTGCAACAAACTCATTTATCTGAGTTCTGCATAGGGTGTTATCTATTTCTATTGTTGCTTCCCTTTACCCTTCTTCTTTTCTAGACACTGTTATGCATAATGACCATGCTTATGACAAAAGAAGCACTTGAATTTGCTCAAGTCCTTCTTTCCTAGTTGTGATGTTGACTTCTCATTCTTTCCCTTAACCATGTTGGGTCATTTACCTCTTACCTTATTTATTTGACCAAATAGGGATAGGTTCTCATCACGACCCTTCTTGCTTACCTTTGACTCCATTTGATTATTCTCCTATATACAACCATCCCACAACATTTCAAAGTTAGGAAGGTTCTCATGAGCACAAATATCTTTGACAAATGGTTCCCATGAAACCGAGAATCCATTCAGTTCCATGTTCACTAGCTCTACATTCATAACCTTCTCCCCAGTTGCTGCAAGTTGATCACGAATTTTCATGACCTTCATAAGGTAATTGATTATTGAATTTGATCTAGTCATATCTATGGATATGAGTTTGTTCCACAATATCATCTTATTATTTATGTTCTCACTTTGGTAGAGGCTTATCAAGGCATCATATATTTTCTTTGTCATCTTCTTCTTGGATATATGAGGGATCAAATGATCATCTATGGCATCCATGATCATTCACTTGGCCCTCACTTATTTCTTCTTGTGAGTTGTCAACTATTGTGGATTTGTAGGCAAAGGAACAACATCCTTAACAATATCCCAGAGATGTTTTTTTTCCAATAAGAGTGTAACTCTCACTTTCCATGACAAGAAATTTGAGACTCCATCCAATCTGTCCTCGAATCTAAGGCTAGTTGAGTCCATATCTGAGATCTAATGTACACATTCTCATATATGAAAATTAGTCTTTAAAATAAATATTGAAACCATCTTATTGATGGTCCTTCTTTTTGGTAGTTGATTTAGCATTGTAAATCCTTGAAAATCCTAATAAGATAAATAGCTCTGATACCATATAAATTTTCCAAGCCTATGTAACTATTTTTCTAATGTTCTCTTATTAAATAACTCACGACAAATTTATTTAAAATCTAAGAATTAATTTTCTAAACATTGCATCATTCACACAATGAAAATGAACGACGAAAGTAATAAAAGACATACACAAGGATTTCTCCTTCAAATCAACATTTCATTCCTTTGATCAAAGATTACAAGACAACCTCCATAGTCTACTAAAAAACAATAGTTGCATGGTTAATAAAATCACCTCAAAATGAGTTGTATGACCTATAAAGAAAGTACATTCGACATATAAAAGAAAGACAATAGTTGTACAACCTATACAACGTGCTATACAACTAATGTATAACCATTGTACAAACTCTATATGATTGTAAGGATTTGTTGCTTGGATCCATATGACTATATGGATCTAATGTACGACTACCTTTTCAACTTGATAGAAACTTGCAAGTCGATCCTCTTCCTATTGTGCACTATTTCTCTCTCTTGGTCGCTCAACTTGTTCAATTGTTCAACCATGTAATGTTCTATCTATATTTTATTATTTATGCTTTTTTGAAAGCCTAGTCTACCAAAACCTTAATCTCCAAAACTTAATCTGATCTTGAGATGTATGGTTGAGATTAAATTTACTCTGAGTCATTAATGCATTAAATGCAGTTTATTATATTCAACTAAAAAACATAATATATTTCACTTTATCCAAAGTGAATTACAAAATAGAATTAGTGACCATTTTTCCTAGTTGGTCACCCTCAAAATTTCTTAAACCAGTTCTTACGCATTCACACTAAACTTGTGTAAGAAGTTCCTGCTTGAGATACATTTCTCAACACCACTTCCTCTTGGGACTTGAATCTTTTTGGATGTAAATGAGTCTATAAGAAAAAAATTACTATAAATGGACATATTAAAAAACATAAGGTTCAATTAGTAGACAAAGGTTTTTTATAGAAACAAGTTATTGATTACACTGAAATTTTTGTTCCAATTACTAAAATGAACACCATAAGAACAATTATATCTCTTGTTGCATCAATTCAATGGAAAATTCACCAAATGGATGTCAATGGTGCCTTCTTAAATGGTGATCTTCGTGAATAAATTTATATGCAACAACGACATGGTTTCATCACTTCTAACACTTTAAGTTTGGTATGCAAGTTGAACAAGTCCTTGTTTGGTCTTAAACATGCACCTAGGGCTTGGTATGATAAAATACTCATTTATTGAAGAGTGGTTTCAGGTGGTGTCGCTCTGATCCAAGTTTGTGTGTTCATATATTTAAACATGATGTCCTCTTAGTTGTTATTTATGTGGATGATCTGATTCTCATAGGGAATGGGATTTTTTTAATCCAAGAAGTGAAGAACGATTTGAAGAAAGTTTTTGAGATGACAGGGTTAGGCCTTCTACATTATGTTTTAGGTATTCAAGTGTGGCATATGGTTGATGGGATCTTCCTTTCTCAACCCAAGTATGTTTTGAATTTTCTTCCTGGGTTTCATATGAGTGATGTAAGCCTTCACCAGTAATTTCAGTGAAGAGGAAAATTCACCAAATGGATGTCAATGGTGCCTTCTTAAATGGTGATCTCTGTGAATAAATTTATATGCAACAACGACATGGTTTCATCACTTATAACACTTTAAGTTTGGTATGCAAGTTGAAAAAGTCCTTGTTTGGTTTTAAACATGCACCTAGGGCTTGTATGATAAAATACTCATTTATTGAAGAGTGGTTTCAGGTGGTGTTGCTCTGATCCAAGTTTGTGTGTTCATATATTTAAACATGATGTCCTCTTATTTGTTCTTTATGTGGATGATCTGATTCTCATAAGGAATGGGATTTTATTAATCCAAGAAGTGAAGAACGATTTGAAGATTTGTTTTGAGATGAAAGAGTTGGGCCTTCTACATTATGTTTTAGGTATTCAAGTGTAGCATATGGTTGATGGGATCTTCCTTTCTCAACCCAAGTATGTTTTGGATTTTCTTCCTGGGTTTCACATGAGTGATAGTAATCCTTCACTAGTAATTTCAGTCAAGAGTCAAATTAATATTTGATTGTGAATCACCTCTTATTGATGCCACACTCTATCATCAACTTGTTGGTAGTTTGATTTATTTGACTCATAGCATGTTTGATATATCCTTTGTTGTTAGTATGGTTTTGAGATTCATACAAAATCCTCATGAAAGTTATTGGAAAGAAGTGAAAATGGTTCATAGATATCTTCAAGGAACTCTTAATTATGGTGTTGTCTATTCTCACAGGGCTTCCATTTCACTTCTTGGTTATATCGATTTTGACTAGGCAAGAGATGATCTAATACAAGTTATGTATTTTAGCTTGGTTTAGGTTCATTTTCTTGGTCCAATAAGAAGTTGTGAACACTTTCTCTTTTCTCTTGTGAAGCAAAGTATATTGCAACTAAAGAAGTAGTGTGGATTTGACATGTCCTTGCAAAGCTTGGATTGGTTCAGAATGTACCTACCAAGTTGAGATGTGGAAATCAAAGTGGTATTAAACTTGTATATAATTCATTTTATCAATCCAAAACCAAACACATTGACCTTGATATCCATTACATTTGGAACCTGGTTGTAGATGGTGTTATTAATTTAGAGTATTTTCCCATTGAAAAACAAGCTACCGATATCTTCACCAAGTCCATGATAGAGGTGACATTTCTTCATCTTCCCAACTTATTGTGGATATAGGAAGTTTTCATCAAGGGGGAATGTTAATCATAATCACATATTCCTGCAAATGTGTTTCATCCCTCTAGTCAAAAGTTAAGGGGGAATGTATGAATGTGTTTAATGTTTCTCTAGTGGCCACATTTATAGTTCTATTGCCTGTTATTATAGTAAGGAATTTTGTATACACAAAAAGACATTATTGGATTATTGGGCATACTATTCTTCATTAACTTGCTAATTTATAAAGTGAGTTTAACCCACATATGATCTCCTATTCCTCTAAGCTATACAATAAAGGTGAATGAGACTCGATTGTAATGTTCTTGTGTAATGCTTGAGATTTGCAGGGATCCTTGTTAATCTCTTTTCCGTTCAAGGAAAAGAGACAACCTTGTACGGAATTCTCATGGGAATTTGGAGATACCCTCTTCATTTTATAGAGGTGGTGCCCCTTTGTGTCTCACTCATATAACGATTATATCAAGATTTTTGAATAACTAAATCCATATCCATCAAACATTTAAGGCCTGTAAGTGGGGCAAGCAATGAAAATATTTAAGGGAAAAATTTCGACATAAAGAAGAAAAAACAATTTATTTCATTCCATCATAACCATTTCCATATCATAGCAAGAGAAAGCAATACATTTTAAGCAAGACAAACAAAACATAGAGTATGGTTATTTTCAAAGAACTTTAAATGATTTTGTGACGTTCATATAATCAGGATGTAAAGGAAACTCATTCTTGAGATTTCATGCTTAAATACACGTTAGAAATCACAAAATTCATGAGCTCCAAAATAGATCTATATGGAGTTTAAATAATAAATACAAATTTATTGTTCAAGATCAAATAAAATGTGTGCAAAATTGGCACGACAAGATATTCATGATACTTAAATGAGAAAATAAGAAATGGGTTTGTCTTAACGAACTGGGATGGGGATCCTATGGACCATATATTAAGCATAGGTAGCCTAGAAGACAAAAGGAAGCAGTCAAAAATTGATATTGCACACAAACAACAACATCTAGATGACAAGAATAGATGATTGTAAATTGAGAAAAAAAGACAACTGAGGGAAATTCTTCAAACAAGACTTATAGCCACAAAAATGGAAGCAGTGGATGGTGGTCCTCTCTCACACGTTTTTTCTTTCCCTTAAAATAAGTAGCAATATCATTGACTCGAACCGTCATAACCATTTTTTTAATCTTCAATATCTAGGTAGGTTATCTATTGCTTATAACACACCCTTGAACCATTATTGAATATACCGCATAATGGTACTATGGTTAGATCTTTCTTAACTCTAACCCTGAACAAATAATTTTCAATATTCTTCAATGTGTCATGCTACCATTGTACAATGGATGCTTGGTTTTCATTCTCATTCACAAAATTTACTAGCCAATGTCAAATCTCTTCCTTCGAAAAGTTCGTGAGGTCATCAAATTATGTTCCCCATGCGACCCTTAGCGCACCCAATTTTACTTCCATTTGATCTTTGGTTAACAACATTGAGTCTTTTACTAAGAGTGGACCTTCAAGTTCCTTTATAATATCAAGCACCTTTAGAAACAATGTACTTTTCCTTTATTCCAAAGTGTCACAGGTGGCACTCAATTGCCGAAAAGTATCTATTCTCCCAAGTTAACTATCTTATATTTTCCTTAATCTATTTTTAGAAGGAAAGTCTTATTTCTTCCTTGTAAGCTCATCCATATCGGATATTCTTTCCACAAATGTGCTTACTGCATTCTTATATATATTCTCATCATTTTGTAGATCCTTTTGTAAACACTCCTTAAGAGCATAGATTCTTTTGGTGACACCTGCTTCTACAACAATTTCCCAGGATTCATGAATTATGCCAAGTCTTTTATTAATATTTTCAGCTACATATTTTCTGATACCCATCAATATTTAGAGGCCTTTTAACTTTGTAGCTCGATCCGATAAATTATTCAGGAAGTTCATCTAGGAATATCATAGACAAGGGATTTTCAAATAATAGTTTCATACTCAGGGAAACTTCAAATTCCCTTATCCTTTTCTTCAATTTCATGTTCTTTAGCTCCTATTCATTTATTGAGTGGGATACTACTTCACTCGTGTCCTGAATGAAACTTTAGAATCGTTGAGGGAATCAAACCTTCAATGTCAATCTCAGAGCTCCACTTTTCTGTCACTCTTTTATCCTTTAGATTAACTCTTTCAATCTACAGCTTCCTAGACTACTTATCATATTTGGCATGATGAAGGGTCACATAATCTTCTTCAAAAATTGTTGGTTCCTCATGGGACAAATCCTCAGCTATCAGTTTATTATTTTCCATTTGCATCACAACCCATGTAGGTACATCATTAACCTCATTTACTTCCATGTCTATCACATTTTCCTCCAAACCCCCAGGGTCTTGAGTGATGCTTCCATATGGATTCATTTTTCTCTTAGGAATAGGAGACACTACATGTGTTATCCCCAATTGATGTCGAGGGGGGTCCCTATTGTCTCCATCACCTGTGTATCCGTCATTATTCTCTCTTTCACCTACATTAACTTCTAGATTTCTATGGCCGGAAGAGGAACTCTTATGGGAGTGATGAATTGCACCACCTTTAGCAATGTTTGCGACTTTTCCTCTCCTTTTGTGTTGTGGCTGCTTAGTTTCCTCCTAGAGATGGACCTCCTTCAAACCAATGTTTGAACTTGCCCTTGTATTTGCATCATCATGAATGTCTTGCTTCTTCTTCTTGGGGGTAGCTTTTCTTGTCGTGGCTATCACCTTGGCTTCGACATGTGCATCTTCATTATTGTCGGTTCCTTCTATGATTTCCACCAACCTAGTGAAAACTAAGGAATATCTTATTGATGCCATATGAGCGGTGAAAACACCTTTGGGATCAAAGCCTTTGTGTGCTTCAAATTCTTTCATATTGAAAGAATCGAAAAACTTGGCCATTTTAGCAAGGCTAGAAGAACTTTAAACTGAAATATAAACAATTTTGAAAGGCATTGGGATGATTTGATACTTCCTTTTCTTATAGAAAAACATGGACCATGTCCTTACTCTCTACATAATTCATAAACCGAAAATATATCACAAAAAACCAGGGAAGAAGAAAGGGCTTCCCTTCAAAGCCAAAGATCCTTATGTATGTGAACTCCTCATCAAATACACATACTCCCTTTCCTACGAGAAATTCCATAACTCCCTTTGTCACCTTGGTTCGTTCCGTCCTGGTGAGTATACTTCTACACTCTTCAACTAAAGAATATTGGATTTGATAGAAATGAAATGATGCTTTGTGCTTCCACAACATAGGGTGCCAAAATTGAGCATGGTCCTTGTTCAAATTGACATAGCCTTGTGGGGGTGTTACACATCAAAATGTCACACTTGAGTTTCACACCCTAAGTGCCACAAGTGTCGCAAAGTGATGTATGCACCTTGTTAAGTGTCACATGCATTGTCACAAGTGTCGTATGCACCTTACCTAGTGTCACATTCACTTTTCTGAGTGTTGCAACCCCTTTGACACCATGAAAGACATTTTCCATGACCCCTAAGTCATATTGGAGGAAGAAACTCATCATTTCAAGGTCAAAACACACCCTTTTATTGGAAAAATCGACCATTTTTTGGGCATTTATGAAGGGTGGCGCTCCTTGGACATGATGGGGGAGTGCCACTTCATGGAATGGCACCCCCTTTCCATGTTAGGGGAGCACCACTTTATAGGATGGAACCCTGTGTCCAGTTTTGGGGGAGCACCAGTCTTGTTAGAGGGAAACGGGGGATCCTCCACCTTATTTTATGGGCCAACTCTCTTAGAATGAGGTTGGTTGTGTTTGACCCCTATGTTATGGCTTCATCTTAAGATCAGATCCCAAAATTAAGGAGCCATATCCTCAACCATATCCTTCATTTCCTCATGGTGGTTGCACCTCTCAAAGCCTATATATTAAAGGTATTTCCAAGGTAAAGGGGGGAACAATTGAGGCATCAAACCTTTGATTCTAGAGGAAGCATCAACATTTTGATGTCAAGATTCATGAAAGGGGTGGATGAGGAGAGCTTGGATAAGTGACTACATCATCAATCATGCTTTGTAAATGCCTTCTTTGGCTTTCCAATTAATATCAACTTGGCCTATTTCCTTCAAGTTCATGTGTTCTACATTTGCTTGTCTATTGTTGTTTCAATCTTCTTAGATAAATTTTATTTATATAATCATCTAGAGTAGGAGGAAGTGTTCCTTTGCTAGTCTTTGCAGGAATTCAGTTGTGTTGAGGAGCTTGGAGATCAATCCCAAGGATTGGAGCAGCGAGGATGAACATCACAACAAGGTACACTACATTCTTCTTCTCTCTTGCTTGCTTGATTGAGTTAGATATATAGGGAAAGTAGTAACCACTTGTTCACTTTTGTCTTTGGACCAAATATAGGAGTCTTGGTATAAAGGGAAGCTTAGCCTGTCCTCAGGGTAAGATTTTTCAGAAAAAAAAATGGCGACTCTAGTGGGGAGGAACTTTGACTAGTTTTTCCTCTTTTTCATCTTAGATCCTTTTATTGTGATTAGATATTGATTGTTTGATGATTCTTTCTGATCTATTTACCTTTCCATCTTCCTTATTCAAGATTTTACAGAGCCATTGACTGAGTCTTTGCTAAGTCCGAGCCTTTGAAAGCCATTTTTGGGTTTTCCAGAAAGTGGCACTCCCTTGCAGTGTATACAAGGGTGCCATTTACTTGACTGGCGCTCCCCTAAGTCTGCTAAAGGGTGCCATGGTGCTATGTATCCTTGTTTAAGGGGCACTAGTATCTTGTTTTAATCTTTTTTACCTCTTTCTTCCTTCGTTTTCTCAGTCTTCTTTTGAGAGTTTTTTTGCCCAGTGACTCCTGATTGTCTTTGACTTTGTTTTCCTGATAATTTGACATTTATCACTCATTTGTGTTTCTTATTTGAGTTTGGAAAATTTATAGTAGTTGTGATCCCCTTAGGTTAACAAGATCTCTTGGTTCATCCTACCTTTGATTTTTCTGATTTTTTTCTCGCAAAACTTTCAGATTGCTCGATTGTTTAGGAGTTTTCATCAACTAGGATTTACAATTGATTGGTTTTAAGTCTCTTTCTGATATTCTTTAGAACATCTCAATTTTTGAATGATTGGAGAGTCTCTTGTTTACCACAACCCATCTTTGAATGTTCTTTCTTGCTACTCGTCTTTAAGGATTGTTGAGTGATTATCTCCTTCTCTTTTTCATTGTTTGGGTTCTTGTATGAACATATGTTGGAATCATTCTAACATTTTGCATTCTTTGAGTACTTGTCGACCTTTTGATTTCTTGATTGAGTGAGTTATTTTACACTTAGTTTCTCTCAGTTCTCGTCAATTTTGAGTGCATTTATTGTTCAATCTTTTTAATTAATATTCCTTTATATATGCATTGGATTCTTGCATTAAAAGTAAGGAGGTAGAAAGAACTTTCATTTTATTTAGGTTCATTGCATTTATAATCAAACGAATGGAAATTGATTGCATTTAAAGTTTTGGGTGGTACATGTTTGTAGTTTGCATTAGGTAACCTACATTGGGTTTATGCATTTGGGAATGGAAAAAGACTCTTCTCCTTTTCATAGATAGAGTTCATTGAACATAAATCTTTTCATCTCATTCTGTTGCACTCTTTTGGAGTCGAAGTCACAAATATCATTAGTTTCACTTCCATACCCTTCAGTAAACAACAACCTAAAAATCAAAGCACTAATTAAAATCTATCTAGAAATTTTTTTTTCTTAGGATTTGAAAACCTACATTAGCTTAAGTGTAGGGCTTTGAAATAGGTGTCGAGGATAAATTTTTAAAGCCATAAACAAACATAGAATCTTGCAATAGGGAGAGAAAATCCAATTTTCGTATAAGCATAGTCGAGAGCCCCCTTTCACACATGGGTTAAACACGAGGTCACGTGCAGGAGAGAAGCATAGATTACCCCTCTGAAGCTTAAACAAACATAGTGGAAATATTGTATACTGGGGGTTCTTCTTGAAGTGTCACTGGTTTCATTAGGTCTTGGTTCTTTGTGACTCTCGAATTCGTTCGAGGTCCTCTGGTGTTTACTGATCCTCTTGTCTTCAGTCCTCTAGAAGAATTCAAGACTTGATATCCTGCCCATATGTTCGATCCCTACTATCGACTGTACCCGCTCGAACGCTGACTGTGAGTTGGTAACCTTAGTGGAATTTATCTTTAGGTTTCATACACAAGGTGATGACAAAGGGGAGTCTTTGTTGTACCTGGGCTAGACGTTGGTCAAGCTCACTTGGGATCCTTGGAGGGTAACCCATGGATAGACCATGAGGGCACTTGTACCAAGGTGTAAGTCTGTTAATAAGGTCACCAACATAACTGATCCACCCACTCTACCTCAACCCCTTTTTCATATTGATCCTGTGACGTTGGATTTCATCACCAACAAGCGAGTTCACTGTGAAAAGGTTTGTTTGTTTGGTTTGCTTCCTAGATTTTTTAGTGTGCATTGTTTGTTTTCCCTAGAAGCCATTAGGGTTGAGTCTGTGTCTATGGCGTCATCTCTTTGAATTACCAATGAAGGAACCCATTTTCCTGGGATACCATTTGTTTCTCCTTTTGTGGGACACATTGTTTCTCCTTATATCACTACTTTGACTCTTCTTGGACTCACTATTGGGTTATCGGTCTAGTTGTTTTCCACTCCGGTGAAATTAAATTCTCGTAGTGCTTCATATGCAAGTAATCCACCCCAGGACCATCAAACTCACACCGATCCTCTTCCTTCTTCACCTGTAAGGTCTTCATCCCATTCTTCCTCTTAACCTAGTGAAATCTCTACAGCTAGTAACCAGGTGGATAAGAAGAAAAAGAAAAGGAAGATTAAGAAGAAGAAAAATAAGTTAAGGGAAAATTTCCAACCACTGCAGGACATGTTGAAAGAAATCAACCAACTACTGTTCATCATGCTGGGAGTGTTGATAACGTCAAAAAGTCTACCAAGACACATCACAAGCTCAAATTCCCTTGCAAGCTTTGCAAGGGTGACCACCTTCTTAAGGATTTCCCTGGTATTTCGAAGGTTGTAGAAGTGTGGTCTCAAGGTTATCAACTCGCATCGTCAGCCGGTGCAGGTCATGATGGTGACAAACCATCAACTAGTGATAATTAGGTTGGAACTAAGGATTGTAAAGTCAAATTTCCTTGCTTGTTATGTATGGAGATGCACTGCAGTTACCTCTTCCCTTGTATGGATGAGGATTCATATATGTTGGAAAGTATTGTTGATGTCCAACAACAACTTCCATCTCCCAAACCACCATTGGTTGATGAACTGGTCAATCTAGTTCCGTCATCAGTCAATTCGGTTGATCAGGTGATCCATCTGGTTCCATAATCAGTTGAGCCGACTAATCAAGTGGTCGATTTGATTTCACCTTTGATCAATCCCACTCTCCCCTTGGAGAGTGAAGTCAAAGTGGTTGATCCAATATCACTTTTGGTTGATCCCACTCCTCCTATGAAGAGTGAGTATGTCGCTCATGTCTTTTTTGTTTCTACGAATTCTTCTAGAGAAGGGGGTACTTCACCCTTTCCAACAGAACCCCCTTTGATTAATGATGCCATTCTTTTAGATTAGGGTGCACTATCAGAATCTCATCGCCCTTCCTATATACCTTTCCAAATCAATGCCCAGGTTTGTGGTAGGAACGTTCCTCGAACTATTGTCGATGAAGGTGCATCAGTTAGTATTTTATCCTCCTTTGCTTGGAAATATTTAGGTTCTCCTCATATTGCATCGGTGACTCAGAATTTGTTGGCTTTTAACAGAAGGGCTAGTCAACCTTTAGGGATCCTTCCTCAGTTTCTTGTTACTTTAGGAAGGAAAAATGTCTATATTGATGTGATGGTAGTCCACGAACCCTTGAATTTTAATTTTCTCCTCGGGAGAGACTATTTTATGCTATGAAGGTTGTTGTGTCCACTCTCTTTTGAGTGATATATTTTCCCCAAAATGGAAACATAGTGGCCATAGACCAAATTTCATTCATTGTTCCTCATATGATGGTCAATAAACCAAATTCCCTAAACGGTCTTTATATGCAAGCGATATCCACCCCACCGTCGGTCAATTATGTGTCAACTTGTGCAATGCATTCAACTTCGAATGAGAAGGAATATATCCATTCTTCTGATTTATATCTTGTAGTTGACATGGTGAGATTTTTGGTAGGGATACTACATCCTAATCTCCCTACCCCTATCGCGGATCTCGACATGTATTCCTTCTAGAGTATGTTTTCTCCATCTAGAAAAGATCTCTTGGAAGCCATGATCGATGTTTGTCCCTCGAAATGTATTCCTTCCAAAGCATTGTCCTCTTGGAAGCCATGATCAAGTAGATGCCTTTGAGAATAGTTTATTTGTTGATTTCAAGCTCGTTAAAAAATGACACCAAGTTACGAG
>JASDQU010245287.1:69499-86352 GCA_032191745.1 Picea mariana | reverse complement strand
CAATATTGGAGTTATGGTTTGTTGTTCTTAATGTTTAATTTATGTTCTGTATTCTTTATCATGGCTGCAACATTCTTTCATTAAGATCTCCTTCCTCATTTAATTTTGTGAATGGTAATTTAACACATTCTTAAAACTCAACCAAGTCTTTAAAAGATCGTTTTCGGATCAAAAGGGGAGTTTAGCTTGTCTGCAGGGTAATATTTCTCACAATAGAGGGCATGCCCTCAAATTCATTATAGTATGCTAAAGCAAGAACAAGGTAAGAGTTCATGTAGAACCTCTTGGTCTGAATGAAGTTTGAAAATTGGTGGGAAATCTCGTTTAAAATAATCTGGGCTCAATTGAAAATGAACCTTATTCGTATTGAGTAATGAAGAATGTACAAAACATACTTGGGAACATAGGCTATTGAGTCTTGACCCACCAGACATGAGAAAATCCATGCGAATTCCCTATATGGTTGAGACAACATGCATGTATTGATTTGATTGGTGCTTGAGGGTCCAAGAGGAGGTTGGGATAAAAAATCCCTGAGAAAATTTATGTTTCCACCCTGAGCATTTAGGAAAGAATCTTCCTAAAAAATATGGAGGACCTTGTCTATTGTTGGGAGTCAAAACATCCTTATAAAATTATTTGGTGTAAGAGGGAAAAGATTCCTTCCACTTTCTTTCACTTGGATCAGTTAGTGCTTTGCATGAAATATTTTAACACACCATACTACAAGTTATCTAAAATTTAATACCTCAGGCACACAACCTACCTTGGCTATACCCAACATCTAGACTTGGTTTGTAATCTTGTCTTTAGGGGAAAGCTTATAATACCACGTATATGCAATAGACCACTGGAATTCCCTACTTTCACAAGTTAGTGAATTCACTGTATCCCCACAAAATGGCTCTCTACTTTTCTTGTTCACCATATTTTCCACTTTCAATGTGTTTGGGTAAATGTGAGGATTACATGCATAAATCATATTTTTCATCCGAAAGGTGCCCTACTAATCATTAATTAGGGGTCAATCCATTGTTAAAAATTTCCCCCTCGTACACTTGGTGTATGCCACTCATTAAATGGGGGTGACACTCTCTTTACCCCTAGCAAACAACTGGTGGAGAGCCCCATTCCCTACAAGAAACCAAAGGGGCACAACCTTAGTAAATGTTATAAATGAGTCAATTACAACCCACACACCACCCTAGAAGCCGCCCTCCCTAGAAGTACTCAAAATAGTAACATAAGTTCTCATATGATTGGAAGGATTGGAAGACACCTAACCAAGGATGTCGAAAGAGTAATATTAGTTTTCATATGACTTATTTGGTATCCCTAACTATTTGTGTAGATAAGTCCTTGGGGAAATGTGCCAACATTAATCCTCATTAATTAATAATAGTTGTTGTAATGTAGGGGATTGTGTAGAGAGGTTACCAATAGTACTTCACATATTATAAAGGCATTTTATAGATAGACACATAGAAGAGAGAAGGAAGATAAAGTAATGGAGAGACCAACAAACAATATTCTTTATTATATCAAGATAACACAAATATCACCATTTTCTTACATTCATGATCCCATATTTATACTCTGATTTGGTTATCAAATAGTTACAACTGTTTGATTACCTTGTTGGTCGACCAACTTACAATTTGACTTGACATTCCCTATCGATTGGTGCTTGGTCAATTGGTGGGTCTAGTCTACAGAGTCAACTAGGCCTTCCAACATACCCCCCACATCCAAATCCTTCTTCGTCTAGAAGAAGAGGGAGATTGGACTCACACTTACAATTTTTAGAAAGTAACAACTTTTACGAACTTCCATGAGTGTTGTCATTTAGTTTGGATCCTTCATGGTGGCTTTTATGATGAGGACTATGTTCTTCTCTAGTGGTCAATTCTTGCTACAAATTTTTTTCTATCGCCACTCTCACCAGATGATTTTGATTGCCCTGGGGTTTTTCTAGCTAGAATAATGATTCAGTCATTCCTCTTATCGAAAAACCCTTATGATTTTGATGGCTTGTGTCTGTGACTCCTCTTCCTTGGGTCTGCTTCGAAGTTGAACACTAGCTAGATGGTGTAGAGTTACCTTCGATCAAACTGTACCCTATCAAAATATGGGTGTGTTCCTTCTGTGCAACAGAAGGGAGGTCCTTCTCCCCTTTTTCCAAGGGTTCTAGTTGATGTTGTGGAGCTGAATATTTTATTTGAGACTTTAATATCAACTTATGTTTCTTGTCAAGCTTTTGGGATAACTGAGGCCCTCCTTGGAAAAGACTAGTTCCTCTTGAAATGGATATGCATGTAGTCAGATTGACTGACATGGTCTCTCTAGTCTAAACACTTGACCTTTTGTTCCACCTCCTTAAGCTCAAAATGACTTTCCTCTACCTGCCTTGGGTTATTTTATAGAAAAATTGGCATAGATGTTGAGTTGTTTACATGTGGGAAAATGATGGTTGTAGACTACCAATTTTACTTCATGTCATGATTGATTTTCATATGGTTGAATGTATTTTCCTGGTGCTAGTAGACCCAACTTGACCTTCAAAATTGTCATTGAATTTTCTTTCTTAAAAAATGGAATCATGACCGCCAACCTGTCAATTGACTATAAAAAATTGTTATTCCACTTGTTTATTCTGTCTAAGTCATAGAGATTGTCGGCTGCACTTCCTAAGATGAAGTTTTACTTCTGATTCTTTTCTTGTTGTTGGTTGCTCAACTACTGGATTAGGCCCAATTGTTTGGCTCTGTTATTGATCGATCATTGGTTTTGGAATTTCTTGTTGTGTCTTCATTTGTTGGATACCACTCATGATGGATTTGGTTTCTTTGTGTTCATAGGCTAGTCAACCAAGGATTCTTCTCTGAGTTCTTTTTTTCTTTTAGCCTCTTTTTTTTTAGAACAATATAGGCCCCATGCTATAGAATCTGGTGTTGGTGTCCTTGGTTCAATCAACAAAGGGTGTGATGCATATGTACTTGGACTGGAAATTTGAATCTTGGTCTTGGTGGAGAAGGTCCTTCACATTTGCTCTGAAGTTCTACTTTACTTCCTAGTGGTGTTAGAGAGATTTTGTGTATGGGCGATGTAAGCTATTGTAATGGTGGCTCAAAATTTTTCCACTCTTCCATTGTGCATTGAGCTTTCACTTCTAATGACTTTAGTTGCGACAAGTATTCCAACTTTGTCACGTATTCTTGCAAAGTCAGGATTATATTGTTCCTTAATGTGATATGATTGTTAGATTATCTAGACCATATGATCAACAACACTCCCTTCTTCTTCCCTTCTAGGAACCATTGTCATTCTTGATCTAGCATCTCTATCTTGAATCATTTCTCCTGGGCGATTTGTTTTCTTAGGGCCTCAAATGCATGGGGGTCAATTGTTGAATCCTTATTGCATGATTGATATTTCAGAAGCACATGTTGGACTTTGAGTCGGCTGCATGTGGATAAAAAGTAGGTGGGATAGTTATTGAGTACAATATTTATTATGGATGCCTTATCATCCACTGCTTCAATATTTTTCCTAATTTAGTTAAGCTTGGAATATTTGGATTATAGGATAGATGATGTCTAATCGAATTACAATTGTTGTTTTTCCTTCTTTGGTCGGGTGTTCATGTTGATCAATTATTGTCCTAACTACTTGATATATTCTAGTCAATCCTCTGGTTCTTTTGGTAAGTCTATTTGCAAATTCTGTTGATATATTTTTACACATTATTTCCAGGTAGATTTTTCTTTATCTTTCCTTGAGATGACTCCGTCTAAGTATTTCATAGAGTCCTTTAACCTTGCCATGGTCACTGAACAAATCCAAGATTTGGGTATTGGATGCACTGGCTGGGTCGAAATTTACTTTGAGATTTGTTTCTAATTCTCCCTCTAATCTAAAGGCTGTAAATATTTTAGGTTTCTTTTCCTTTGATTGCTAATATTTAATATAGATTTTTATTTTCTTTATATTTTGTGTCATTGACTTTGGTGCTTTTGGGGTTGGTTGCTGAGGCAATCCTGAACCAATTGGTGTTTTTTTTGTTGGTTGGTCGACTGGTGGATTAGAGATATCTTCCTTTGCATTATCATGCTTCTTTGAATACTTCTGTTGTGTTATATTTATGGTCGACTAGTCTGCAAGACTTGGTTTGTTTACTTGTTCATATTGTTTTTTATCTACTAGTTACTTGGTGATTTTTTCCTCCCTTTTCCTATTAGTCACTTGATCCTTCAATGGATGATTGTATATCTATTGGTCTTTTTTCTCTTTCAGGTCTATAGGTTTTTCGGTTTGATGTTCTAATTCATACCTCGACCATCGTTGTTGTTGATTCTGCTGGCATGTTTTTCGTTTTCCATGGTTGGATTCAAACTTATATTTCTGATCTGTTGAAGTTTACTTTTGTAGCTCATATCTTGGACTCAAGTGTTGTTGCTTGTCCTTTTGGGTTAGCTGATGATGTTCAGTTTCCACGGTCATCTACCGTGACTTTGATTGCAGTGACAATTCTTGTGCAACTTGGGTTGGATGGATTGGTGGGGACTCTTTTCTTATGTCAATTTGTTCAAGCGATGATTTGGGGTCCCCGATTTTGATTTTAGTTAGTGTTTTATTTTTTGTTCTATTTGGGTCAGCTTATTTACACTTGCTTTCTCCTGGTCGAGTCCTAACTGTGTTTGACTCTTGATATTTTTTTTCCTCTAATCTCTAGTGTGATTTTATGCTTTAATACTTCAACAGACATTTCTCTTGTGCACCCTATTGCTTCTACAATTGTAGGTATGACACTCGAATAAATATTTTTTTTCTTCGTGTGTGCTTGTTGCCTTGTTGATTTAACTTTTTTTTTCTATTTCTGAAAGTATGTACTTGCTGGGAAGTCTTGTCTAGTTTCTTCTTCATCTTGGGGTCTTCAAAGTCAATATCAATGATTCGTTGCAGAATTTTTTACCAATTGAGTTCTGCAACTACCCCCATGTCTTCGACTACTTTCTTGCCCTATTCTAATTTCTTCTTTTCTGTCGAATTTTTATTTGGTGATATAATTGGAGTTTCTTTGTTGACAACAAGAGGTATAATGTATATTTTAGCTTATTTTTCTTCAAATTCCCCATTATGAAGTGGAAGAATGATATCATCACCTTTTGTTGTGGCAACTAGGGGAATTGGGAAAGCGCTATTTATTTGGCGTTCAAGTTCCTAAAAACTTTGATCCACAACTTGTTGATAGTCAAGATCCTATGGTTACTCGACTATACCATATGCATACCATATTTTTGTGGTGTTCAAGTTTAATTTAATGTGCACCAATGATGGGAGTTCTCGATGGACCTTTTGTACTACCCTCCAACGATGCAAAGCATTTTTTAGGGTTTTGACCGATTCTCTAAACATATATTCACCGGATAAGCTTTCAATCAATCTTGTCCAACTATGGGAAAAACATTGAAAGTTGAGTGTGGTGGGCACAATTTTCTTTGTGAATGTCATCTCTCCAATAGGGTAGACTTGGCTTATGGCCATCCATATAAGTAGTGAAGGAAAGAGGATGGCCTTTCCTGAGTTTTGACATTCTTGGAAGCTTCTTTTTACCATTTCTTGCTAGGTACTTTGACTAGTTGAATATTTTCCCATGATGGACTATTTGTCTAATGGCCTCTAACATATTCAATTTGACATCTGACGGTCAACCATTTGGCATCAGAAAAAGAGGGACTAAAATACAATCCCACTTGACATGCTACTTATTAACTTGATTCAACAGTCCCTTGGAGTTCTTTGCACTAGTCGACCCTGTGAATTTCTAGTTTCATTTAGTTGCATTTGATGTCTTTGACACATTTTCTCCCTTGTGAGGTACTAGCCCCATGATTTTGTGGATCAGTCCACTTTTGACCTACACCAGGGATGATTTTAAGGATGGAAATTTATTTTAAAATGTAGAAACCTTGGCGAATCTTACTAATCCTTCATATGCCAACTATAAATGATTGGCGATATTTTTGTCAAAATATTCAAATTTCTAAGGATTTAATATAGTTTTTTATAAAATTTTGGCGATTTTGAATGTAAAACAATTTTATCCTATAGAATTTAGGCGAATCATTTTTAAAATAGCGAATCTCGGTTTTGGAAAAACCATGGAAAATTAGCCCATGAGCGAAATTTAGCCCCTAAAATCATCCATGTCCTACACTAATTAATATATCCACAACATGCTTTCATAGTATCGACTGGTGATAAACTTGGCGACTTCTTCCTTCCATCCCTGGAATTCAACTATCCACGGAGCGCCCATATTTGTGTTTTTTCTAAAAATAAGGTTTCTTTCTTCTACTTGTCTGCAAATTTTCCCAAGCTGGTAAAATTGGCCCAATGTTTCTCTCAGAACAACTCATCCATCTTTACCTATTGAATTTTTTTCATGTGGATCTTGAGGTCATTCGATGCCATTTTATCAAATTTCCTTTTGGTTTGCGATTTGACCAGGACTTCACTTTATTGGGATTTGAACTCACATTTTTGGCTACATTTCTTCACTGGTTATTGTGTTTCCAACTTTCCCAAATTGGTCAAAGTGATCACTACTAGAGTTTTCTCATGCTTATTTACCACAATGGTCAATTGCTCGCTTAGACGATCCAGATTCTATGCATTGGTCTGGTTGATGATATCTATTTATAACAATTTCCAGGCTAAGTGAATTCGAATCATGTGCAAAAGTGTCATGTCTATTGAGGAAAAGATATGAATTGATCTTACTCAAGCAGTTTGAGACTTTACTTGGCTAGATCAAAGTAGACGGGAATATCACCCTATGTTTATAGACAACAAAAATAGCATCCTAACTCACAAGTATTAATTATGAGTTCTTAGTCTAGTCTTTTATCAACAAAAATCTTGCTGGAAATTCACTTTTTATGTAATTTTCTGAATATAATAGTTGCTGAAATAAATGTAAGAACATAAGTAAAGACACCAAGATGATAATCAAGATAGTTGAGACATAAAGTAATCCTTTATTTCATTCCAATTCACCAAAGAGTCATTTTCTTTACAAAATCTCATACAGAAATCTTGGACCAAAGTCAAACTTAGATATCCCCGATGGAACATACAAAAGGACCTCTAACAGAAAACCAAAACTGAACTCTAAAAGTTGGATCAAATTGCCACATATTGTTGCCCACTCAACTATGCACAATAGCCTTTATTAGTCATGAAAATTAACTCACAAACATACAAGTCTACATAGACTATCAAAGATAGATCAACACCTCTGAAAAACAAGTGTCTGAATGATTTGATTCAGCCCTGAATATTGCTATCTACAATAAGACCCTGCTATCACAAAAGAGAATTAGGTTGTGATGAATATATGAATGAATGAAAACTGAACTATCTCAGCATAAACTCAAAGAGCAAACCTTAGCATGCTTCTGCTGCTCTTCTCCTTTGTTCTTCCCTTTCCTTTTTCTTTTAACAAATTAGAATTGGTTGAAGTAGTTGAAACAACTCATTAGTTAAGTTAATTTAAAAGAATCAACTAACTTTAGTTAGAGGGAAGAGTAATAATTATAATAAGGGTCATAAATAATTAATAACTAGTAAGTGGGACCCCTTGTAACTCCCTTTAGTTCATAACAATCATAACAATCATAACATAACCATTAGTTAAGAAAAACAAACCTCGTTGTGCTTCCCATCATCATATTCACTTTTGGAAATTTAAACTCATGAAATTTAAAATTATTTCAAAATAATACTCATATGTCCAAAATAAACATGTTGTCCAAAGATCCATGAAATCAATTGTCATAAAACACTAGATAACATAAAACTCAAAAGCCATATTTCCCAGTCTGTGATGAAACCCTTCCTTGGTTGCTGCTACCACCTCTTGATTTCCCTGAATTCACCTTTGGATGTGCAAAGCCTTTAGGCTTACTCTTGTTGATCACGTGGGAACAATCGTCCCTCAAATGCATCCAGGAAGACACAAATTTATCAGAATCACTGGAGGGTGAGGAAGGGGCAACAATGGATTTTCCTTTATCAAGTGCATGGTGGGCTTCAATATTCAATCTCTTGCTAGCATGGGAGGATTGCATTAGTGAGTGATTAGGGGAAGCTTGGACAATGGGGTTAACGAGCGGAGGAGGAGGAAAAGACAAGTTGGGCCAGCCATGATGTTGGGAGACTGTCGGGTGGAAAATCTCTTGCCATCCATCATTTTAAGAGACCTGGGGTTGTAACGAGACATGAGAAGGTACAAGGATCCCAGGTGTTTGTGGGGCTTGGAAAGAAGGCATTTCAGGCCTAGGTCAGATTATTCCCTGCCCAATCTAATTAAAGAATCTGGCATGAAACATTTGGCCAAGCTCTTCTGAATCGACGTCAAAATGTATAGAGTTACCTCTACCTTTTTTTCCTCGACCATGGATTCATTGACTGAAAAAACTCATCATGCATGTGTAATCGATTAGAAAATAGTCTTTTAAATAACCATGCATGACAACTCTTAAAAATATGAAATAGATTTCGCTCGGAATGTACCAGACTCATGTAATCCAATCCATACAAATTGTTTTACTGTTAATCAATGAGTAGGGGGGTGAAACAGGGTTCTGGGATATGTGAGGGGTTTGTATTGAGAGAAAATATGATATAATGAAAGGGGAGAAGCATGGTCACTGCTCAATGACAGCAACAATCAACTGTAAAGAAAACCAATACAACCTCACTGCAATCCACACAAGACACTGCCACTTTCATCCATTTTAACACATAAATTCTCTTGACTGTAATTAATCTCAGAACAAGCAGTGAAAAAGGAATATGGGTGGTGACAGGGTTTTTAATTAGCAGAAAGTGAAATAATGGAAGGGAAGAAGGACAATTACTATTCATGGAATTGATTAAGTGATCCATAAAATATTTTGTGAAAGGAGGCGCATCAACCATCCATCACTTGACTAAATAATAATTTCTGTGTATCTAACAAATTCACTATTCACAATCAAATGTCCACACAGTGCCATCACAAAAAAATGGGTATGCTATACAATTTGCAAGAGGTTTTTTCTCCTTCATTCACATACTTTGAATTTGATAACAATTTACGCACAATACCCATTTACAATCTGTAACTATCAAAATCAACCATTGTCCATGCATTTCTTCAATCGACAATAATACCCAAAAGTCATGTTTTCAAATTAACAATGAAGTCAATATTTACTGGAATCAGGCTTATCATTTAAATGCAGTGATATTCATTAAACATATATAAGTAGTAACCAAAATAATCAAGACCAAATTGCCACACCTGAATTGACAATTAAACATACAACCCACAATCACCATTTAGACACAAGCTATGCACAGGGTAATTTTCCCAGGCAATTTAGTTCTTCCATTGTAAAAAGGAAACAATTCAATGTGACTTAAAAACTAGGCCACCCATCCAACACGACTATCATCAACAACATGTCGGCTTTAACTAGTGGTCGATTGCAATAAATAAACATGCTTAAAACTTTGTGAGTATCCCTGAGTGTGAAAACCAAGCTATCCATACCACACACAGTGAGAAGCTAACAAAACTCCATGGTAAAACATTTCCACTTAACACAACAACACACAATCACGATAATAACTCAGATATCGTGTTGATTTATCGATTTAATATAAGATTTATTCGATTTAGTAACACCGCGATCGACCATGTTGTGCACACTTAGGCTTATTCAACCAACAAACACAAGGATGCAATGGATATACTGTCTACAGTCATCTAGTTCAGTAGTCATTCGGCCCCAAAGAAAACCATAGTTACCATGACCATTATCTATTTTGCAACCACACAACGCGACATGCATGAAAAACACAAAGCATTTGTAACCAATGCTAGCTATCATCCAAAAATTATTAGTGCAACTACTAGTGATTGTATATCAACCAAAAAATCCGCCACTGTTGTAGAAAATCAATCAACCGAACAAGTTGTGGTATCTATGCATACCCACACATCCATTCGAATTGGGGCAACATCCCTCTCCATTAAAAAATACCAAGTTATCAAACATAAGGAGAACAAATGTATAACTTGAGTCATGTAGATAACAAAAAAGGTTTACCAACATTATACAAAGCCAATAACTAAATTCCAAACCAACACGACTGCCATATAGCCAACTAGATGGGTCTGTAATAAAAAATAGTCAACAATATACAACCATCCAATAATCAAGTGGTAAAACCAACAGGCCAGGATGGTGTTCCATGTCAACCCTCAGACCTATGGAGTTAAAGGCTCACACTGTGACTAACATAGGGAAGCTAGAGCCAACTTCCTTCAATGGTGAAAAACCATGATACCAATAGTGCATACACATAGGGAACCATGAATTATTCGCAGATAGATAACAAGTCCCGAGATCGGAGGGCTACCACAGAAGATATAGGCTCCAACCTGACCGATAGTGATGCTTAACGTGAGAAGGGTGTAAATTTTGTGGCTCTTAAAACAAACACAACACTGAAGTGATGAAAAGGATGATTAAGAACAAGAGAGCCCATTTCGTGGCCTTTAGTGATTAAATCAACCATTTCCCAAATGAACAAAACATAGTGATGAAATCAACCATTTCCCAAATGAACAAAGCACAGTGATGAAGAGTGCCTTCAACCATTAAACCCATAAAAACCAGAGACTGGACAAGTGATGCACACACGTGGAGACAACTAGCCAAGCAAACCTAAAAAAAAATTCCAACTAAACCAGCAAGATCAAAGAGAAACCCTATGGTTTCTAGCTCCCAAGGTGGCCCAATAAAACAATGAATTCAAGACTATTGTAGAAGAATCATCACACTTCATTCCAAGAACATAATTTTACACAGTTGCAACCTTAAGGAAAACACAAACTGATACACCCGAGCCAGTAATTATTTCATAACCAGAGTAAAATCATGAATGGCCAAAAAAAGGACATACCTGTAATTGAATTATTTAAACCTAGAGCTGGTTGAGCAGTTCCTTCCTGCTGAAATTTCGAAGCATAACCACATCCAAGACCGAACAATAGCTCGACTAGGGTGGTGGCTAACGGGAGGAGTAAAGGTGACATGCAGTAAATGCATGTCGCCTCCACCCACAATTCATTAATTCAACAGTACATGCCAACGAGTCCTCCATTAACACCATTAATCAAATCATGCATCAAAACCATCACCATATTACAAAGCTAAATCACATAACCATTAGTGTCCATCACTTTGTCAAAATGTGCCACCCTTATTTTGTCCATCTTATCCATATTTCCAATATAACTCAATTTAAAATGCATAACCATTACCACTATTACCCTGCCAATATGCGCCACCAACATTTCAAACCATATGTGTATTTACCATATAATTCAATAACAATTGCATAACCATTCACTTGCTAGCTATGGTTTAACAATAATCATCAAGTGTTTTCATGCATGTAGTATAGTTAGGATAGATTTTAAATCTTTCCCTTGTAATTGTTTCTCATTTCTTTTAAGTTATTCACATGTGATATTGCAGAACTAGGTCCCCTTCCCTTGCATTTGTTCTAGTATTTGCCTCTCTCAAAACTACCCTTCATGTAATTTTAATAACATGTTTGTTATGCAGGTGAAATAAGAACAGACAACAATGACATTGATGAATCACATAGATTGTAGTAACATAAGGGATTAACCCTTCATAAGCTCAATTTATAACCAATAGCCACAAGATCTTCATCAACCATGTAAGCTGTGTCACACATCATCTCAATGTAAAAAATGAGCAAATCTTCTCTCCAATAGTTCAAGGGGGCCCCACCTTCTAGTATTATTTAGTTTTTATAATAATAGGCTTTAGCAATAATTTGCGGGAAAAACTTCGTTGACAATTTTTAATCGTCAACAAACTGGTGAATCCATGGGAAAATTTGTTTCCAACAATTTTAGAACTTAGAACTCATGGTTTCATATACCAAGGACAATAATTTTAGAAGACGTAACCAAAATAATTGTGCAACATGGGGAAGTGAGCGAATTTAATGGAAAAAATGACTGGGAATTTGGCAATAACTTATGAAAAATGTTAAGTGTGAGGGGGTTTACTCCTGTATGCACAATTATTCATCCAGAATCAGCTCTTATCTCAAGGAGAAAAATTGATGGTTCTTCTCTTTTGTTTCTCAATGGATGAAGAAATGGAAAGAAGAAGCGGGAAATAACCAATTTCTTTACAAGACAACAACGGAAATATAACAATTTCAAGGGTCTTTCAAAGGAGACATCATAACAATTGTGTAAGCTTGATTGTTATTGACTAAAAAAGCTTTGCAAGAGTGTCACTGTGGAAGAATTGATCCAACGTTCTATCTTGACCAAACACTAAAAGATGATAAAGACAAAAATCACATCAAAAGTAATAATGTAGAAATTAAAACAACAACAATAAAAGACTCAATTTGAAAAACAACAAGGAGAGAAAGCTTTAACTTAGAAGGAAAAAATCAAGGTACTGTAAGCATAGAAAAGAAGCAAAAAAATTGAAAGCATAGCTAGGCTACTAGTATACATCAAAATCCAGACAACATTAGAACTTTTCACGTTGGTTCCTCGTAATATTTCAAGTGAGGGTTGCTAGTGCTGTAGGGAAACAATTGCTCCTGTAAATCTTTTAAGATATAAGAATTAGTATCCAAGACAAAATCAATTTGGAAAGAAACGATCACCTGGAAACATGATGTAATCATCATTCCCTTGACACGCACAATTAGCTCATCAAGATAGAGATGGAGACTGACCAATTCATCGAGAGTCATGTGCATAGTTTTTTTAAAAGCAGTACCTGTATCAAGTAAGCTGAAAAGACGACATTTGTAAGGCATGGTATCACAATTAGTAATGAAAGTGGTTTTGTGAAAATTTTCCCCTTTTACTTTGATTTTATTGTAACCAAACAAACGGTCAAGTAAGGGTCTTAATTGTGACTCTACAACCCGTTGCACAAACATTTCAATATTGAGAGGGGAAAAGGGGTTTCCTTTAATCACTTACCTGAAAGTTCGAAGACTAATGCAAGTTCTAATATTACCAGTGGTCCCCGGGGTCTATTTCCAAATTGGGACCCATTCAGGGTGGGTTGAAAAAAACATTCTAGCCCTTAAGAAATCTCTCAAATCCCTTCGAAAGGGTGCTTCAGGTGCATAGTTAACAAATTCTTGTTTTTTCCTAGCTAGTTTCATGATCTGCTGAATAAGACTAGGATCAAAACCACAAATATCCTCATAAGACCAAGCAAAAACCTTTTGAGATTCACCAAGTGGTCTGGTGGACCTCATCTCTTTTTTACTAGAACATTGGACATTTATTTTAACATTGTCTGAAGGTTCAAATGTCCTAATGTTTAGGAGGATGGTTTCAATCAAATCCTTCCATAACTCCTCTTCTTTTTGTTTTTCCTTATTGCCTGCAACACTCAAAGAAAATGAACTCTCAAGAGGAGTCAATCCCTTAGGAATCTTATTATTTCATATAGATATAATATCCTCGGGATCAAGAGGTTCATTTTGAATGACAACACAAATTATCTCATCGGTAGGCATGGCCTCCTAGAATCATTCATTTTCAGAAATGTATGGACGATGCAGAGATTGGAAATCACAATCAGGGCAGTGAGGCAAGAGTTGCTGAGTAGGAGAGGATGGAAAGACAACTAAACTATCATCTATTGAATTCAACTCCTTCTTAACAAGAGTGATGTTAAAAGATAGAAGGTTCAAGACAAGTGCCCAAACAACTTGGGAGTATTGTTCCATCATCTTTTCGCTAGGAGAGCATGTCTTACGTATCAGATTCACAACAAGCTCAAAATTTCCGAAAAATGAAAGGTGACTGCAACCAAGATTAAGAGCGTTCTCAATTCCTAACAACAAAGCTTTGAATTCAATGACACTGTTTGAACAAGCAAACTCCAACCTATATGACAAATTATGAATCTTTCCTGCAGGGGAAACCAAGACAATACCAGCCCCTTTACCTTCGTTAGACTATGAACCATCAAAGCGCATATGCCATAATTCATCATTTGAATCAATTCCTTCCAGAGTAATATTATCCTCTTCAGCAAAGATGTAATACACTCCTAAGTATTCTTCGATATAGTTTACGCTAGATTACAGAACAGTCTCTATGTAGGGTGAAATTATTCCTTCTCTAAGGGCTATAATAATCTTACCATTATGAGGAATGGATAAATGCATCTCATCGAGTGAGAGGTATCCACCTGTTAGGGCTTGCCAATCTCTTCCCAAGATAATTGAATAATTTCTCACAGGCATATCAATCACATGAATGCTTAGGGTTGTCCTTATCTTAGGATGAGTGCATAAAACCAAGGTTACATCTTTAATCTTGGCTATGGTTGTTTGTTGTAGACTATTATAGGAGAGCATGCTTATGGAATTTTTGTTTGTACATGACAAGCCTAGCTCTTCCATAATAATCTTTGACATGACACTTGGGCCTGAACCACCATCAATGAGGCAACAATGGGCAATATTATCCATGATCTTTACAAAAATATAAAAAGGGTTTTTTTTTACAGGGTATCTAAAGTTATGTACATATAGTTTATTTATAGAAGAATCCTCTTCTCCTACCTCTTCGGAAATATTGGCTACAATGGAAGCTTTTCCTTCCATGAATTGTTTCAGATGCATCTGTTGTTCAAGGACGACAACCATGTCTAGGAGGGTTGCATCTGCTTTGATGTTGGACAATTGATTCAAGATATTGTATTTGGAAGAGAGAGGAGGGGGAGTGATTCTTTAACTCTCAGGAATTTTAGGAACCTGGGGCGTAGCAGCGGTTGAGGATGAGCTTGGGCTAAAATAATTGCAAGGAAGATCAAATTTACCCTTGGGAGCATAGGCTTTTCTCCTAGTGTTGATGACCATGACATCCTCTGATTATGAAAAGTCTAGCACAACAATAGTATCTTTTGGTCTTTTACCAAATATCTTATCTCTGTCACTCCTCTTTACCTCACACGTGTTTTCTTCGTGGTGTTCTTCGCAAAAGTTACACCAACTTCGAGGCAAGATAGCCTTAGGATAAAAAAAAATTTCAGCTGGATTTCTAAAGGGGCTTGCAGAAGAGGTTGAAGCTCCAGGGGTGAGAGGGGAGACAACACCCTTCCACTTAAATTCTATCATACGGTTATTCATATCTTATACTATTTGTAAGAGAGCGGACATGTATGTCTATCTAACAGATTCTCCCTAGGGAAGACCAGTTCTTTCAAGTTGTTCTTCATACTCTGATCAAGTATGTAGAGCGGAGCCGAGATTGTCGATGGCCTTTTCCTCAAGCCTATGGCAGTAGGGAGAAGGCAATGCATTATAGTAATGCATTGAATCGGCTTGGTTCTGAGGGCGGATAAGTTCGGGGATTTGATTATACAACTTGGTGAAACACAAGTTGAAAGACCCGATGGTCTCACCATCTTTGTAAGTGACATTATTGTATTCCCTTAACTTCTCGGCAGGGCTTTTGGATTGCCCATAAGTGGATTGGAACCAATAGATTAACTCCTCCCAAGTAGACAGGATCTTAGGAGGAAGGTCAAAGAAGTCAGCCACAGACTTTCCTTCCAAGGAATTGACAAACAAGCGCATGCAAGTGTCATTGTCATTAGCTGTAACATCCCGCTCTAGCACACTGAGAAAACTTATTATTTGAGGACACTTGCTCACAAGTGATCTAGACTTTCTGATGTTAAAACATTTATACTTGATTATGATGCATTATGATAGACGACATGATGTTTTACTATGTGATGTAGACAGGTGCTATTTGACTCAGTTGTATTGAGTGTGCAGGGTTTTGGACCTTGAGGATGCAGAGGCATCGGTGGAACCCCCTTGGACTCCGAATTGAGTCAGGGAGTGTGCTTTTGGGTTGATTTATTTACTGTGATATTTCATTTCATTTGATGATATGATATTGACATGTTCTGACACGATTGTTGATGATGCAGGCTGACGATAGCTTGCCGACTAGACTCACATATGGAGTAAAGGGGCCACACACAATTCCAGAGAGGTTGAGGGAGACAGGTGGACAGCAGCCCTGCCACCGCCTACTAGCACTCCTGCCATGGCTCGAACTATAGGTTAACGATTACCTAGTTCGAGAGGATCCACGATGTCGTGAGGGCAGACTGTGACAGTCGCTCACGATGATTCTAAGGGGTGCGCAATAAGGCGGGGGCCTTATTCCTTAGAGCCCTTAGTCTTCCACAAGTTCACCTGGCGGAGTGTTGACTCCAGGGGTTATAGATGTGTACCAATCAGTCCAGTTGGCGAGTGGCACCCTTGGAGCACGTGGTGCATCCTGAAGGGCACATCGCACAAAAGAAACAAAAGAAGCAAGTGAAACCCTTGGAGCACGTGGTGCATCCTGAAGGGCACGTCGTGCAAAGGAAACGAACGAGGTGAGTGGCAGCCTTGGAGCACGTGGTGCGTCTTGAAGGGCACGTCGCATTGATGTGGATGAAGGAAACAAACCTAAACATCCCTAAGACAATAACGCCTTAAGAAATTCTTAAACAACTTCCCTAACCCAGTGTCGCTTAGTTCAGAATCTAAGTACTAAGTCTAAAACTTTTAGGGTAAAATTTTAGTCTAACCTTAAGAGCAGACCCTGGAATAAAAATATCAAATTAAACAAAAACCTACCTAAGTAATAGTTGGGTCTTCATAAAATTCTTGGGGTGATGACGAGGGTAAGATTTAAAGTA
>JASDQU010245287.1:37756-60536 GCA_032191745.1 Picea mariana | reverse complement strand
CTTGAGTTAAATGTGAATTAGGGCAAGGGGGGGTCTCAAAACTCTATAAAAGAAAGGTAGAGGGGAAAGATAAGGGGATGGGGGCTGTTAGGCATCGTTATGCTGCCGAAATTGGACTAGACTGATTGCTTGTGAGGAGTTGGGATTTTCTCAGCTGAGATTAGAGTGGTAGCTCAGCCTTGGAGGCGAGCTGGGAAGCTAGATATGCTATCTGGACTGTGTGCGGCCCCTTTGCGGCTCGGGGGGCTAAGGGGGAAGCAGAGTACCCCTAGCGTTTGGCTGGGAGGTACCGGTGTAGTCTCTACGGTCGGCAAGCAGGAGCAGCGCGGAGCAGGAGCGGCACGGAGCACATGAGTCATTTGTGGCGAGCGAAAGGCAACGATATGATTGTATTTTAGTAGATTAGAATTCTTTAGGACTTACCCTGGTTGATAAAATTTCTTACCCCCATTAATGGCGTGATGAAGAAAATTTCTACGGCTGTTAATCACCTCTGTTAACAAAGTTATTTACTGCTATTGTTTATTTTAGTGCTTGTTTTTTTAAAAGAATTTGCGTTTGGGGTTACTTGATGTCATAAAAGAATTATTTCAATTTAGATCTCTGTTCAAAGAAAAAGATTCAAGAAATGAATACCTATGAAATCGGGAAAAACCAGATCTGGTGCAAATTTGTTTTCAATGGATGTTTGTTCGTACCCAAGACAATTCCACTGTTGTTACACTTCTGCTTTACTCTTAGAGGTGGTCCCGAATATTGCGTGGTCACATCTTAAATTTTGATGCGCAGTGTTACTGTCCTTGTAAAATCACTGATATAGATGCGTTTTCATTTAGATTCGTGGTGTTGAATTCGCTGGGCGTTTCCTTTATTTTCAATGAGCATTTCATTTTATTAACTTACCGTCATTTCGTTTTTACCTTTCTCTTGGGTGTATTTATAAAAATTTCACAGTGGGCGTTTGTTGTATAGGGTTAATCTTGCTAATCTAGGATATGGTTAAATTCTGCGAGTCCACCTAGATTGCGTTTTTATATTCGGTTAAATGGGCACTGTGTGATTTTGCCAGCAAATTTGTTGTCAAAAAGCCTTCTCCCATGCTTAAGTTCCCTGGTATGAATGTTGTGTATTCGATCCTTAAGCAACGCCTGGCTTGACTTTATTCTCGACTGTGAAAACCCTGCCAATCGGGGTTTAATGACCATGGAATTCTGTGTGATACCCCCGTTTTTCCGACGAGGTACCCTTGCGTACAGTTGTCCTTGCACCCTTGATGATTGTACGCGTTGGATTGTTCCTCCCTACCTGGTCTACGAATGACTTCGAACCTGTACTTAACTTAAGGAAACCATCTCATGTTCTGTTCGGGATTTCAGAGTGGTTTCCTCATCGTTTCTTGGCACAACATCCTCAAGAATTAACCAGTAAGTTTTGCGAGACTTATGCTTATCGCCCGTCAGTGGTAGCAATTGGAGCCATAGAAACGTTTAATTGTATCGACGCATGATAGGTATGGTTAGCCTAGCATTTTCAATCGCGTTTTAATTACGGGTGAGTTGGGGAAAGGGTAGCTCGTGTAGTTGCGTGCCTGACAGCATGTTGGAATCGAGATTGCTGTGAACCCTATGCCCCGTGCTCTTGATTTTTCCCCTGGCCGTATAATTTCACCAATAACCTCGGCGGTGAAGAGCAGTGACTCACCCCTCCGTTGTGGCGGTGGCGCACCGTGTCTTCCTTAAACTGGCCCAACCAATCAAGCTGCTGGAAGCCATCAGTGAGGGCGGTACCGTTGGATTTACCTGCTCCTTTACAATGTGCTCCTTGGGTCTAACAGCGCTGCCACCGGATGCCTGGCAGCGACCCTTAATTACTGCCGTTTTTAGTGTGACTATGGGCATTTTCAACGGTGTCATTTAAGGCATAATGCTGGGGAACATCGTTACTGCTTTTACTTTTCGTAGGGAAGGGCCCTTTTTATTTAAAATTCCAATGCTATCAGTAAACAGGTGTCGACCTGGTTAGTTGATTTGGTGGTTGTAGTTTCATGTGTAAGTGATAGTAATAAAGCGTAACTTTTCTTGTCATTTAATTTCAACGCTACTTTATTATACAAGGAAGGATATGGTTATTAATTAACATATTATTACTTATTATTACTTCTGTTATCTTGGGTTGATCCATTTATTCATTTCTGTTTATAGCTGTTTTCTTTATTTAATTAATCAAATAATGGATACTTTTACAGCCTTCTTTGTGCGTACATTGACCTTTCCCAAGTTGTATGATGTTATGTATATTCTCTGTAAACTAAAAACCTATACCTCAATATGATTGAGTATGCACAAGTCTTATGTTTAAATCATCACCTTAGATGACATAATGGATGTGTGACTCTTGTTGTATATTAAACAAAGGTTCTTCTAAAGGAATATATGCATATATATTGTTACCTCCGAAATTAGTTTAAAATAATTGTTCTCATTTCATACAATGTCGTTGGGTTTTAGTGTTAAAAAAAAAAGGGAATAATTTTAACTTCCTTTTCATAAAGTTTGGATTCGTTATAGGTGCCATTGAATGTAATGCCTAAAGTTAACACTTATGGTCAAGTTAATATTAATGATGTTTTTTTTACGGTAAATGTTTAAGGTTAATGTTATCATTGGTTAGAGTAATAATCAATGCAAAGGATGCTGATTGTATGCGTAGGGTAACGTAATGCTAACATTATTATTGTTCATGTTAATGGTTAGGGGATGGAATGTTAATGCTAGTGTTCAAGTTATGTCAATGGTGGTAAGGATGAGGTAGTTTTAATACAATGGATTATTGCAAGGTTACTTGATTAAAAATATACCATGGTGCCGTAAATTGTGGTAAAGATATGGTAGTCTTAAGGTGACGGATAAGTTGCAGGGTTACTGATTAAGATATACCATGGTGTTGTCATTTATGAGAGGATATTGTAGTTGTATTTTTATGGATATCACCTATTGATGAAGGTGCTTGTTATTTCACAAGGTTAATGTGATATAAATGTAATGCGTGTATTATTTCATGATAATGGAATGGTAATGTCTATTATTAATGATGAACTTATATGTTGAAATGTTCTTGAATTAATCACAACGAATTTATTCTGAGAAAGGGTGTTGTTCTTTAAAATTAATGTGGTACTGGGTTGGTAAACGTTTCGTGTGCTTGGTCTTCTTGTGTCGGGTGGAATGTAGACACCTCCACGTAGCCTAGTATGTAAGGGTGGGTGTGGGTGATTATTTTTTCCTGTGTAAAGAATCCAGTGCCGTATCAAGAGTCTCGGGCCCTTTAAAGGCAAGGTTTCCACTCTTGCGACACACCTGATGGATATTACTAATTTCTGCCTGAGCAGTCGGCCAGGAGCCAATCTGACCTTCTCTCTCTCTGGAGCAGAGAATTAAGATTAAACGCCCTGCTTTCCTGTGCAGAAATAGTAAGATCTACTACTATGGATCCTCCCCTTTGTGTTCGTACTATGCATAACCTAGTATGTAGTTAAATGTGTGCGTGGTGCGCCTTGTGTCTATGGTTTTTTATTGCTTACGGTTACTCGTTGTGTTCCTTCAGTATTCTTGTGATGAACATCGTGGTTGCATCTTGTTGGTTGTCGAGTGGCGACGTAGAGTCAATTGTGTCTGTTACTTCTACACGCGCGCACACACCTTAAAAAAAAAAAAAAAATTCTGCACTTGTTATCAAAGTTGTTGTCATAATGAGGAGGGTCCTTACATTAGCCCCTATGTTATGACAAGCATTAGAAAATTCCACAGGTTTTCATTTGTACTAACAATGTTATTCCCCCAAAACTTAGCCAAATTCTCCTTAAACTTTGGAAGTGGGCGAGTAGTAGGTGCTAGGTTAAGAGGAGAGGACACATGCCACAGTGTGGTTGTGGCATCTTCTTTGAACTGGAAAAGACCTTACTTTTTAATGACTTTGGTGGGGTTTGTAGTAGATTGGACAGGGATATGGCGGCTGTATAAGCTACCAATTGCCGATAACGATGAATATTGGGAAGATGGAGCACTTCCAGTGCCACCAGAGCCACCACTAGATGCCATCTTGTGGATGATAAATGAGGGAAAGAAGGACGAGATGGATGAATCAGATAAAGTCCTCCTTATAAAACTTGGTTGGACAGATAACACTACGTTTCTTCTTCCTATTTCAACAATAGGATTGATTTCAGGTGACAAGCCCCTTCTTCTCCTAGAAGCACGAGAATCTAAGGACATGAAAGAAAGGCCAAAATTGAAGAAACAAAAAGGTTGCTGCTGATCTCTAGGCTGCCTACGTATAGATTCCAATTGTTCTTGAGCACTAATATATTGTTCAATTGCTAGCCAAGAATGATTAAGTTCAGCACGGGTATTGGTAGTGTCTAGAACGATGTTAAACAGGTTCAAAGAAATGCTATTCTGGTCTTGAAGACCGGGCTCAAGATTGGGCTTCCTTGCAACAGGAACAATCATGAATAACAAAACAGTCAAATAATCAATAACAGAAAAAGAAAGATGTATCGATGAAAATCGAGTATAAAACTTAACCAAAGGGATATCGAAGATCTCCCCAGTATGGTCACCAAATAAATGTTGAGCAAAAGATATGAATTGATCTTACTCAAGCATTTTTAGACTTTACTTGGCTAGAGCAAAGTAGACGGGAATATCACCCTATGTTTATATCCAACAAAAATAACATCCTAACTACAAGTATCAATTACGAGTGCTTAGGCTAGTCTTTTATCAACAAAACACTTGCTGGAAATTCACTTTTTATGTAATTTTCTGAATACAATAGTTGCTGAAATAAATGTAAGAACATAAGTAAAGACACCAAGATGTTAATCAAGATAGTTGAGACATAAATAAATCCTTTATTTCATTCCAATTCACCAAAGAGTCATTTTCTTTACAAAATATCATACATAAATCTTGGACCAAAGTCAAACTTAGATATCCCCGATGGAACATACAAAAGGACCTCATACAAAAGGACTCGACTCTGCATAATATCCTTTATCATTCATGAAAATTAATTCACAAACACACGAGTCTACACAGACTATCAAAGACAGATCAACACCTCTGAAAAACAAGTGTCTGAATGATTGGATTCAGCCCTGAATATTGTTTTCTACAATAAGACCTTGCTATCACAAAAGAGAATTAAGTTGTGATGAATAAATGAAAGAATGAAAACTGAACTATCTCAACATAAATTCAAAGAGAAAACCTTAGCATGCTTCCGCTTCTCTCCTCCTTTGTTCTTCCCTTTCCTTTTGCTTTTAACAAATTAGAATTGGTTGAAGTAGTTGAAGCAACTCATCAGTTAAGTTAATTTAAAAGAATCAACTAACTTTAGTTAGGGGGAAGAGTAATAATTATAATAAGGGTCATAAAAATAAATAATAACTAGTAGGTKGGACCCCTTGTAAYTCCCTTTAGTTCATAATAATCATAACAATCATAACATAACCATTAGTTAAGAAAAACACGCCTCCTTGTGCCTCCCATCATCATATTCACTTTTGGCAATTTAAACTCATGAAATTTAAAATTATTTCAAAATAATACTCATATGTCGAAAATAAACATGTTTTCCAAAGATCCATGAAATCAACTGTCATAAAACACTAGATAACATAAAACTCAAAATCCATATTTCCCAGTCTGTGATGAAACCCTTCCGTGGTTGTTGTTGTCACCTCTTGATTTCCCTGAATTCATCTTTGGCTGTGTAGATCCTTTAGGCTTACTCTCGTTGATCATGTGGGAACAATCGTCCCTCAAATGCATCCGGGAAGACACAGATTTGTCAGAGTCACTGGAGGGTGAGGAAGGGGCAACAATGGTTTTTCCTTTATCAAGTGCATGGTGCGCTTCAATATTCAATCTCTTGATAGCATGGGAGGATTTCACTAACGAGTGATTAGGGGAAACTTAGACAATGGGGTTAATTGGCGGAGGAGGAGGCAAAGACAAGTTGGGCCAGACACAATGTTGGGAGACTGTCGGGTGGACAATCTCCTGCCATCCATTATTTTCAGGGTCCTTGGTTTGTAATGAGACATGAAGAGGTATAGGGATCTCGAGTGCTTGAGGGGATTGGAAAGGAGGTCTTTCAGGCCTAGTTCAGACTATTCCCCGCCCAATCCAATTAAAGAATCTGGCATGAAACATTTGGCCAATCTCTTCTGAATCAACATCAAAATGTATAGAGAACCTTGGCCTTCTTGGGCTTTGGTTCCAGTTACCTCCACCTCTGTTTCCTTGGCCATGGCTTCCTGGACTGAAAAAACTCATCCTTCATGTGTAATTGATTAGCAAATAGTCTTTTAAATAACCATGCATGACAACTTCTAAAAATATGAAATAGATTTGGCTCAGAATGTATCAGACTCATGCAATCCAATCCATACAAATTGTTTTACTGTTAATCAATGAGCAGGGGGGTGAAACAAGGTTCTGGGATATGTGAGGGGTTTGTATTGAGTGAAAATATGATATAATGAAAGGGGAGAAGCATGGTCACTGCTCAATGACAACAACAATCAACTGTAAATCAAACCAATAAAACCTCACTACAATCCACACAAGACACTGCCACTTTCATCCATTTTAACACAAAAATCATCTTGACTATAATTAATCTCAGAACAGGGAGTGAAAAAGGAATATGGGAGGTGACGGGGTTTGTAATTAGTGGAAAGTGAAATAATGGAAGGGAAGAAGGATGATTACTGTTCATGGAATTAATTAAGTGATCCATAAAATATTTTGTGAAAGGAAGTGCATCAACCATCCATCACTTGACTAAATAATAATTTCTATGTATCTAACAAGTTCATTGTTCACAATCAAATGTCCACATAGTGCCATCACAAAACAATGGGTATCCTATACAATTTGCAAGAGGTTTTGTTCCCTTCATTCACATAATTTTCATTTGACAATAACTTACGCACAATACCCATTTCCAATTTGTAACTATCAAAATCAACCACTGTCCATGCATTTCTTCAATCAACAATAATACCCAAAAGTCATGTTTTCAAATTAACAATGAAGTCGCTATTTACTGCAATCGAGCTTATCATTTAAATGCAATGATATTCGTTAAACATATATAGGTAGTAACCAAAATAATCAAGACCAAATTGCCACACCGGAATTGACAATTAAACATACAACCCACAATCACCATTTAGACACAAGTTATGCACAGAGTAATTTTCCAAGGCAATGTAGTTCTGCCATTGTAAAAAGGAAACAATTCAATGTGACTTAAAAACTGGGCCACCCATCCAACACTACTATTATCAACAACATGCATGCTTTAACCAGTGGCCAATTGCAATAAATAAACATGCTTAAAACTATGTGAGTATCCCTAAGTGTGAAAACCAAGCTATCCATACCACACACAGTGCGCATCTAACAAAACTCCACGGTACAACATTTCCACTTAACACAACAACACACAGTCATGATAATAACTCACATATCATGCTGAGTTGTCGATTTAATATAAGATTTCTTCGATTTAGTCACACTGTGATCGACCATGTTGTGCACACTCAGGCTTATTCAACCAACAAACACAAGGATGCAGTGGATATACTTTCTATAGTCATCCAGTTCAGTAGTCATTCGGCCCCAAAGAAAACCATAGTTACCATGACCATTATCTATTTTTCAACCACACAACGTGACGTGCATGAGCAACACCAAGCATTTGTAACCAATGCCAGCTATCATTCGAAAATTATTAGTGAAAATACTAGTGACTGTATATCAACCAAACAACCTGCCACTATTGTAGAAAATCAATCAATTGAACAAGATGTGGTAGCTATGCATACCCACACATCCATTCGAATCGGGGCAACGTCCCTCTCCATTAAACAATACTGAGTTATCAAACATAAGGAGACAAACTATATAAATTTAGTCGTGCATATAACAAACAGGGTTTACCAATGTTATACAGAGGTAATAACTCAATGACAAACCAACACGACTGTCATATAGCCAACTGGGAGGGTCTGTACTAAAAAATAGTTGGCAATATACAACCATCCAACGATCAAGTGGTAAAACCAACAGGCCAGGCTGGTGTTCGATGTCAACCCTCGGACCTGTGCAATTAAAGGCTCTCACTGTGACAAACAGAGGGAAGCTAGAGACATCTTCCTTCAATGGTGAAAAACCCCGATACCAACAGTGCATACACAGAGGGAATCACAAATTATTCGCGGATAGATAACAAGTCTCGAGACAGGAGGGCTACCACAGAAGAGAGTGGCTCCAACCTGATCGATAGTGATGCTTAACGTGCGCAGGGTGTAACCCTTGTGGCTCTTAAAACAACCCCTGCTAAAATTTCAGAGCATAACCATAGCCAAGACTGAACAATAGCTCGACTAGGGTGGTGGCTAATGGGAGGAGTAAAGATGACGTGCAGTAAATGCGCGCCGCCTCCACCCACAATTCATTAATTCAATACTACATGCCAACGAGCCCTCCATTAACACCATTAATCAAATCATGCATCAAAACCATCACCATATTACAAAGCTAAATCACATAACCTTTAGTGTCCATCACTTTGTCAAAATGCGCCACTCCTATTTTGTCCATCTTATCCATATTTCCAATATAACTCAATTTAAAATGCATAACCATTACCACTATTACCCCGCCAATATGTGCCACCAACATTTCAAACCATATGCGTATTACCATATAATTCAATCACAATTGCATAACCATTCACTTGCTAGCTATGGTTTAACAATAATCATCAAGTGTTTTCATGCATGTAGTCTAGTTAGGATAGCTTTTAAATCTTCCCTTTGCATTTGTTTCTCATTTCTTTTAAGTTATTCACATGTGATATTGCAAAACTAGGTCCCCTTCCCTTGCATTTGTTCTAGTATTTGCCTCTCTCAAAACTGCCCTTCATGTAATTTTACTAACATGTTTGTTATGCAGGTGAAATAAGAACAGAAAACAATGACATCAATGAGTAGCATAGGCTGTAGTAACATAAGGGATCAACCCTTCATAAGCTCAATTTATAACCAATAACCACAAGATCTTCATCAACCATGTAAGTCGTGTCGCACATCATCTCAATATAAAAAATGAACAGATCTTCTCTGCAATAGTTCAAGGGGGTCCCACCTACTAGTATTATTTAGTTGTTATAATAATAGGCTTTAGCAATACTCTGTGATCAAAACTTTGTTGACAATTTTTAATCGTCAACAATGTCGATCTCCTTATTTATTAAATGATTTAATTAAATGTCCTATGTGTGATTATTTTTTACGACCGACGATGTCTTCTTGGTCGACCATGCTTCATTCGTTGATTTACTTAATTTGGTCAGTCAATTTTTTCTGGTTGATTTTGTCGATATAGTTGATTGGTCTACTTTGTTCAATTCCATGAGTGTAATTGATTTTCTTTGCATGGTTAATTCTATTGACATAGTCGATTTGTTTTTCCTTGTCTTTTTTTGTTTGTTTGTTAGTTTGTCCGTGACTTGTGGGACTAACCTGTGGCTGAGAAACCACGACTCAGGGACATCTAAGCCATCAAAATCACTTGGGGATCACACCCGGCCGGAGCCACACCAACCGTTAACATGGATGGATTTTTTGTCCTCGTAGGTTTTGAACCGGTGACTTTAACATCTCGGAGTGCCTTAACAACACACTCCATCACCGACTGTCCTACACCTCGGGAAATTATATATTTGAAGGAAATGGGGGTTGGCTTTGATCTACTTATGTGTGCACGAGTCAAGATACCATTTAATACAATATCTCTGGTTGAAGCCACACGTTCAACCACTACCTCAAGGTGCCCCCATGGCTTCAGGTTAGGCCCTCACAAGAATTGAATGTTGCCCAATGGTGAAAAACTCCTAGCTTTCCACCATTGGATCCAACCCCTTTGGGCGATTTGTTTTTCCTTGTCAATTATTTTGTTCCCATCTATTATTTTTCTTTGGTATTTTAGAGCATCTTGATCGATTTTTGGAGTATGGTCGATACATCTAACATGKTCGATYTGTTGATACTTGCCAATTTTATTTACTTGTTTATTTTCTCACTTGCTTGATTTATCCTTTGCTTTATTTTCTAATAGCTTCCTAAGATCCATGGGATGTTGTGGAGAGTKCCTTTCCGGAGTGCTAAGTTGGTTCATTGACCTSTTTTKACTAAGTTGATTTGGTTGATTTGGTTTACTCATGTTTCCATAAGATCACTCTACGTCCATGTTGAATTCTTGTCTTGTGATTCAAGCAAGTTTGAAAGATTTGTACTTTGTTACTTGTCTCGGTCGATTATGGATTCATGAAATACATTACCATCCTTGGACGGTTTTGTACCTAATTGTTCCATAACCGACTGCATTATTGTTTTATTATTATTATTATTTATATACACATAATAGTAATATTATTATGATACATATATATATTTTTCTTTTTGGAACTAGACTTCCACAAGTGGTTTTCAATTCAACTCCTCTCCATTGGCTCCCCAAAGGGGTTTTCACCAATGGATTACTTTTCTTTTCAAGGATGGTATTTTTTAAGCCGGGCACTGTTAACGACTTTGTCAAACAAATTCTCTTGTAATGTTCTTAGTTGAACCGCTCCAGTCATTCAGATAACTTCGATTATGAATCGACCTAACCAAGCAGTTTTCAATTTTCTTGGTTTGCCTTTGATTTTGCTATCACGTAATAGTACCAAATATCCATTTTTTATATATTTTATTTTGATGTGCCTATCGTGCCAAGTGTTTTGTTGTTGTTTCTTCACTTCTTGATGGTGGATTACAATGAGTCGTTCTTCTTCCAGTTTGTGGAGTTGGTGTACTCTTTCTTCCTTGTCCATAGTGAGATTATATCAAAGTACATATGAAACCCTTTCTCCATTCATTCATAAGTGTAGTGGTACCGAAGCTTCTTTCCCATAAACTAATTTAAAGGGTGTCTGGCCAGTTGATATTTTATAAGTAGTCTGATATGCCCATAACAGAGCTGACATCTTGTTGTCCTAATCATCTTGGTTGATTCCAAAGATTCTTGTTAGCCCCTTATGTGGTGTCTAGTTAAAGGATTCGACCACTCCATTCACCTCAGGATGATAGGGTGATGTCTTATTATGGTCGATCATGGATTTTTCCAACAATATCTTTATTGTACCATTAACCAAGTGATTTCCTTGATTGCTGAATAGTGTTAATAGACATCCAAACCTTGTGATTATGTTCTCATAAATGAACCCAACTGCTACTTCCTTGGTGAAATATTCAATTGGCTTTGCTTCTGCCCATTTGGTTAAACATTCAACTACTATTATGATGTACTTAGCACCTGATATTTTTTCTCTTAATGGGAATGGTCCGATAAAGTCGATTTCCAAAATTTCAAATGGTAAGTTAGGGTTTACCAAGTTCAAAGGAATCTGATATTTCCAAAGAGGTTGACCCATTTTGTCACATTTGTCACACTCACTAATTTTAGCTCTATAAACTTTGTGTAGTTTTGGCTATTAGAGGCTTGCTTGAAGGATTTTTCTAGCTATCGTGTTGGCTTGAAAATGTCCTCCCTGAGGACCATCATGCACTTTGTCAATTATGTGTTCTCTTTCATGTTCCAATGCACATCATTTGAGTACATTGTTTGGTCCTAGCTTATATAAATACCCATTCATGAAGGTGAATGGGGTAGCCTTCATTAGTAATACCTTCTTTTTCCATTCTGGTACATCCTTTGGTGATTTTCTCTCTTGTAAAAATCGTACTATCTCAACCATCTCTTTAGGGGTTCTTTGAATTGAAACAAGTGAGTGTCTGGGAGCTCATCTTCTATACCTATCAGTTCCTCACCTTTTTCTAGTTGAGATAGGTGGTCGGGTTTGACATTGTTCTTCCCTGGTTGGACTATGATGTCAAATTTGAATTCTTGGAATAGTAGTAGCCACATACAAATTCTTCCTTGATGGATATGTTTGTTGACTAAGTACTTTAAAGCTTGATGATCTGTATAAAACGTAAATGGATTTTCCAAAAGATAGTGTCAAAATTTTTGTAGGGTGAAGATCATTGCTTAGCCTTCCCTTTTTGTGGTCGAATAATTTCTTTCTTCTTTATTTAACTTCTAATTGGCATATGCATTTGGGTGGTTGATTGTCTCATCTCTAGGTTGATCCAAAATTGCTCTGAATGTTACATTTGATGCATCAACATGTATGCGAAACCTTTTAACCTATTAAAGAAATCTCAGTATTGGGGCTTCCACCAACCTTCGATTCAATAGTTCAAGAGACTCATTGCATTCTACACTCCACACAAAATATACTCAATTTCTTAGTAGCTCGTCGGTTGGGAAGGTAATGTTTGAATACTGTCTTATGAATTTTTCGATAATATCCAGTATGGCTCGGGATTTTTTTATTTGCTTTTGGTTAACATGGGGCTTCAGTTCAAGAATTGTCTTGATCTTTGCCATATCAACCTTAATGTTGTCTTTACAAAACACATGCCCCAACAATATTCCTATAGGAGTGGAAAAATACATTTTTAATATTCAAAAAACTATATTCAATCCAATCATCAAAATAGACAACCATTATTTTATATATGTATTCTTGAAACATTTTTACCATTATTCAACAAGTACATTCTTTAGAACAAAAGGCATAACCTTGTATGCAAAAGAACCAAATTATGAAACAATAATAGTTTTTTCTTGATTCTCTTGAACAATTGGTACTTGATTATAGCCTGAAAACCCATCTGTAAATGACATTCATGTACTACCACTTCATTGATAATATCGTTAGTGAATGGATTTAGAAAAGGATCTATGAGTGTTAATTTGTTTATCCCTTTAAATATGACACATATCCTTATCCTTTTGGGATCATGTTTTTAGGCTGTACCACCATTAGACTAGCCCATTCATATTTGTCAATAGGGTAGATGATCCGTTTTGCTAGCATTCCTTCAATTTATTTCTCTACAATTGGTTTGTATTTGTGTGCCAACTTGTAAGGATATTTTTTTATGGGATTGAAATAAAGCGACCTGCTGCAGCAATCTGGAGCGATTTGGTGTGTGGAACGACAGGTGTGTGACCCGCTGGTTGATAACGTGGAGCGTAGACTTGTTAGAGTATATGCGTGGACCCTAGACTGGTTGGAGTGATACAGTACATAAATGAGATTTGGAGCAAGGCAAGTCGTGCATAAGATTTGTAGTGTGATTAATTATGTGCCTAAGATTCACAGAGTGAATGAGAACAAAATGTTTTTTTATTGAATGGATACATCTTTTTAGTGTGGATACATCATTGTATATGTCTTCTCACTTTATGTTTCCAGGAGTCACTTTGTGAAAGAAAGTAAAGATTGGGTGGAATAGTTAAAGTTTTATTTTTGAAATATTGTAATTAAAGGATGGGTATGTTTTCTAAAGAGAATTTTGAGAGAATCGGTTATGAGAGAGAGTTAGTGCTTGGGATTATTTTTAATTAGTTATGAGAGAGAGTTAGTGCTTGGGATTATTTTTAATTAGTTATGAGAGAGAGTTAGTTACTGAGATTATTTTTAAATATCTTAAATTTTTTTGGAGATCCTTAGCCATAATTTTTTTTTGTAAATGAGATTATAATATGTTTTTTTGTTATGATCTCATTAAGAGACATTATGGGTGGAGATTTTCAAAGTTGGGAAAGGATTTATTCCTCATTGAATTGAGTTGTGACACATTTATTGCAATCTCTCGATTAATAAAAGATTTATTTGGTGGTGTTGAGTTTTATTTTTAGGAGAGTTGTTTTTCTCCCTGGTTGAAGTGAGATATATTGTGTTGTCTAAACTTTTTGGCACAAATTATTTTTATTGGAGCAAACGGATGTAACCCATATTTATCACTAAATATTTATAAGAACTTGTAATTGATGGAGATGTTATGCATTTTTTAGAAGCAGACTTCAAAGCATTGAGTGATGATGAAAAAAAATCTTTAAAGGAACTTATTAAGAAAGATAATGAACCTCTTTCTCTCATAGGAAGCACAATTGAAGAATCTATATTTTCGAAAATCAATGTTGTACAATCATCCAAGCAAGCATGTGATATTTTAAAGAACACATATGAATGCATGGTTGTAGCTAAATTACAAACATTAAGAATAAATTTTGAAAATACCAATATGCAAAGCAATGAATCCATTCATGCTTACATAAAAAAAATGCAAGATCTTGTTAATCAAATGAGCTCATTAGGTGAAGAGGTTCCAGAAAGAATACTAATTGAGAATTTCTTAAGAAGTGTTCTACCCAAGTTTTAGATGGTCGCCACCAGTATTATGGTCTCCAAATATTTAAACACAATGAAGATTGATGAATTGAGTGGATTTTTGCTAACCATTAAAGAAAATCGATCAACTGAAGAAGTGGAACATGATTTTTCTACAAGGCACAAAGGAAGATGAAGAAGCAAAGGTCAATATCAGAGTCAGAATTAGAATATGCAACCACAACAAATGACACATAATTATCAAGGAAATGCATCCACCTCAAGAGGAAGATGAATAAATCCAAGTTAGTTCAGAGGAAGAAACATAGAAGGATATCGAGGAAGAGAAAGAGATGGATCTCGAGAAAGACAAGGCCCACAATGATAATTTTGTCATAAATTTGGTCATCTTGAAAAAAATTGTTATGCAAGATTGCGAGATATGGAGCATAAAGGTGCCAATATGGTTGTTGAAGAAACAAGGAATGAGAATTTATTCATCTCAATTTTTATGGCACATAATGAAGAAAGTGAAGCTTGGTATATTGATTTGGGATGTTCAACTCATATGACATCTCAGGAGGAGTTGTTTAATAGAATAAATGACAATTATTTTGGTGAAGTTATATTTGGTGATGATAGAGTTTCTGAAGTTAAAGGAAAATGAATAGTTGCAATATCAATGTTGAATGGAAATAAGAAGTTTATTGATGACACATTGTTGCCACCAACATTGAAGAAGAACCTATTTTCTATATGTCAAATGAATAAAAACTACAAGTTAGTGTTTGATAACAAAGAGTGCATAATCATGGATACGTTTAATCAAAATGCAGTTGTAGCAAGAGGAGAAATGACTGAAGATAGAATCTTCAAACTTTCTTTTGATTCAAGTAACTCACATAATCTGACTGTTACAAAAGAAATGAATAACATGCTTTGCCATTTAAGGATGGGACATTTGAATTTTCAAAGTTTGGTGTTGTTAAGAAAGAAGAACATGGTGAATGGTCTTCCTTATATCAAGAACAAGGATGAAGTATGTGAAGGGTGTATTTTTGGGAAACAACGTAGGGGAAGTTCATCAAATAGAACATGGAAGGCTATAGAGCGTCTAACACTTGTACATTCAGATTTTTCTGGTCCAATGGAGACCGTGTCTTTAGGATATGAATGTTATTTTCTCACTTTCATTGATGATTATTTTTTATAAGAGAAGTCTGAAGTCTTTTATCATTTCCTTGAGTTTAAGGCTTTGGTTGAAAAGTAAAGTGGTTTGAAACTTATCACCCTACGTACAGATAATGGGGGAGAATATAGGTCACATGAATTTTTGAATTATTGCAGGAAGCATGGAATAAAGTGGGATTTTACCAACTCTTACACCCCTCAACAGAATGGAGTTGTGGAAAGGAAAAATAGGGAAATAGTTGAAATGGCTTGGAGCACGCTGAAAACTAAGTCTCTCGGAAATGAATTTTCGGGCGAAGTAGTGCACACAACAATTTACACTCTCAATAGATGTCCTACAAGAGAAGTATTGAATTTGACTCCAGAAGAAGCTTGGTAAGGATATAAACCAAGTGTTGCACATATGAAAGTTTTTGGTTGCACTGCATTTGCACATGTTTCTAAGGAAAAGAGGAGCAAATTGGATGATAAAAGTGTTAAGTGAATTTTCATTGGTTATAATATTGAAACAAGAAGTTACAAGATGTTTGATCCTCAAGCAAAGAAGGTGATAATAATCAGAGATGTTGTTTTTGATGAGCAAAAACATTTTCATCCAGACAATGTACAGATTGAATTAAGAAAATATGTAGTGGATATTGGTGATGCATCAAATTCTAAGTCAACAAAGACAAATTAAGTCAAGAAGAATCCTAAGTGGATTGAGATGGGTCATTCATAAAGCAATATGTTGGATATACATTTTGAAAGAAGACTTACTAGATTCTAAAGTAGTCTTGTGAATTATGCACTTATGACACAAGTAATGAAGATGGATGAACCACAAAATTATGCAGAAGCATAAAGAAAGAAAGAATGAAATGAAGCTATGGAAGAGGAATTGAATTTATTGGTGAGGAATGATATTGGGGACTTGGTCAGTTTACCAAAAGAAAAATATGTATTTGGTACTAAATGGGTTTATAAAACTAAGTATAAATTAGATGGGAAAATTGATAAGTATAAGGCCCATTTAGTTGCAAAAGGCTATGCACATGGGGAAGGAATTGATTATATTGATGCATTTTCTCCAGTTGCAAAGTTGGATACAATTAGGATGGTACTTGCATTTGCTGCATATATAAATGGAAAATTTATCATATGGATGTTAAATCAAATTTCTTGAATGGTTATGTTGATGAAGAAATTTATGTAGAGTAGTGAGAAGGTTTTGAAGTTCCAGGTAAAGAAGATTATGTTTACAAGTTGAAGAAGGCCTTGTATGGTCTCAAACAAGCACCAAGAGCATGGTATTCTAGAATTGATAAATATTTTAAGGATAATGGATTAGTTAAAAGTTTATCTGAGCCCAATATCTATATTTTTCAGTCAATATAGGACATTCTGACAGTTGCATTATATGTTAATGATTTGATCTACATAGGGAGCAATGTTGAACTATTTAAAAATTTTAAGTCACATATGATTGATGAGTTTGAGACGACAGATCTTGGTGAGTTGAATTATTTCTTGGGTATTGAAGTCTGTCGGAAGGAATATGGCATTTTCATGTCACAAGACAAGTATACTTGGGATATTCTAAAGAATTTAAGAATGTTGAGTTGCAAGCCAATGACAACTCCTTTGGAAGTTGGATTGAAGTTATATGTACATGATTACTCCAAATCAATTGATGTTACTTTGTGTCGTCAATTGGTTGGAAGTTTGATCTAATTAACTACAACTCAACCAGATATATCTTTTGCAGTCAACATGGTATCAAGATTTATGATAGAACCCAAGGAATCACACTGGAAAGAAACTAAGAGGACTTTGAGATATCTGTGTGGTACAATTGGCTATAGTTTAGTATACAGGTCTACAAAACATTTCAAACTAATTGGTTATACAAATTTATATTGGGTAGGTTTCATGGATGACATGAAATCAACTTCAGGGTATTCATTTAGCATGGGTTCAGCAACACTTGCTTGGAGTATTAAAAAACATCCTATAGTTTCTCTATCCACAACATAAGAAAATTATAAAGCAACAATGACAACATCATGTGAAGTAGTGTGGTTAAGAAGAATTTTGGAGGATCTACATGAGCAACAGGAACAATCCACTCAGTTGATATGTGATAATCAAAGTGCCATCCAAATGACCAAGAATCCATATTTTCACAAGAAAACCAAGCATATTGATATTCAATATCATTTTGTTTGAGATTTGATTCAATAGGGTGTGATCGAGATCATGGATTGTAGAACAAAAGATCAAGTAGAAGATATTTTCACCAAAGCACTATCAAAGGAAAAGTTCTACAAATTCACAAATGATCTTGGAATATTTCCAAATGATCATTAAGGGGGAGAAATGTTGGAATAGTAATGTATTTAGAAATATTCTAGATTAATTGGTGTTTGTTGTTATATCTCGAAGGTCTAATTAGAGCTACAAAAATATGCTTGAGAGATTTTTGGAGAGATTATTGAGTGAATTAAGGAGTAATTGTTGAGAGATTATAGGAGATGGTTGACTCCCGAGACATCTCCTCTCATGCAAAAATATATGCTTTGGTAATGAATAAGTGCGAGCTGCTGTGCACATTATTGTTAAATTTAATTGTTACATTAATTTGCTGGTGTATTTTCTTCACTCAGTGATTTCTGAAGTATTTCCAGTTTTTGCTTCATCCTCTTATCAGTCGATAGGGTTGGCCAATCATAATTTTTTTCAATTTGTTGGGATTTCTTCAAATAATTTTCACATGATTGAATATCATGCATTCTTAGTGGTCCTCGTATCTTTTTAAGTAACCTTGCAAAATACCATTGAACTAGCGGCTCTGCATCTATTATATTGGGTATTTGACTTAGTAGTTTTTTGAAACTTTTGTCATAATCTCTCATATATTCACTTGGTCTTTGGTTGATCTCTTTATGTTTCTGGGTTTTCAGATGCTTGATATCTCTAGTATTGAAGAAAGACAAGAAGCTATTCTTAATTTCACCTTTGGTTATTATTTGATTTTTAGTGAAATTCATGAACCAAGTGAGATCTCTATTTCTTAGGGCTCAACAAATTGTTCCATTTGTTTGTCTTCATCTGTAATGTCCATTGCATCATAGAATTTATTGCACATAAACCAATGTCTCTTGGGGTCTTCATCCTCTTCATAGATTGGAATGTGATTGTGACTCATTTTATTTATAGTTTGGAAGATTGACTTAGGAGGATTCCGAATTGATTGTGTTATTGGACTGACTGGAACAATCGACTAGATTTCTTCTTGTACTTTTGGTCAAGATTGTATTTCGACTGGAATAATCGATGGCTTAGGGTCCATCAAAGACGTTTCAAAATGATTATTCACCTCAATCACTTCTTTTGTTGGGGATATCTAACCCATTTGGAACCCCTTATCTATATATTCGGTAAATCATTGTTCTTCTAGATGCATAAATTCATCACGACTATCAGTCAAGTGCACTTCTTCTTCTTTAGATGTTAAATTTGGCAGGGAGGTGCGTCTGTGAGATCCTTGATGTGTAGGAGTATGATTTCATAATTTTGATTGCTTACCCAACTTTATTCAATCTCAAGCATCTCAATCAATAACATATCTCTTAGATTTCATTTGTCATTCATTTGATACCACATCAAAGAGGGTTCAGGGTCAATATGAAATAGTTGATGGAGGAATTCTCTTATTCAGGGACTTGTCACTTATGGGATTGGAGATTGACATAATGTAGGGCCTGCGCCATCCACTTCCATGCTCTCAACAATTTATTCTAGTTTTGGGGCGCCAAATCCAGACTCTACCAACTACAAGTCTTCACTCCACTTAGGAATTGTTGGGGTTGGTCCTTTTTCCGCATCTGGTTGGTCGACGCCATACTCAGATAGGTCCAACAAACTAACAATTTGCCGCTCCTGAGGGTTTTTATGATTCAACTAATAGGTATCCCTCACATTACACATCTCTTCTCTTTTTATTTGCCTTTTGTCCCTTTATATATTTTGACTGTCGACTGAAGGTTTACACGATTGCATTCTTCTTGTAGTTCTTTTCTTTGTTTATTTGTCCAATGTATATTCTCTCTTCTTTCGATTGACTTCCTCCTTCTTGCTGGAATACTTTCTCTTTGGTGTAGGTCATTCAAGTATTACTCCAACTAAGGCATATCACAAATAAATACCCCTCCATAGTTGATCTTGACTTACTCTAGGTTTATGATGGCGCAGGTGCTAGCCATGTTTATTTCTTCAAAAATAATTCCCAAGTTTCTTTTGTATATTTACAGTTGGCTTCAAGAAATTCTTCCTAATCTTGTTGTATTTGTCTCTAGTCAATATTGATAGGTGTGGCTAGAGTAGGCCAATAATACATAATATGACTAACTCCTTTGTTAAGGAGAAATTTATGTTAAAAAGTAGGCACGGTACAAAAAAATGTGTCATGAAAATCATTGTAAAACCTTTGTTTGATGTTATCAAAAGAAGTTCGTTCTTCAATTTCCTATTCTTTGCAAAATTTGTTTGCAATGTTTTCAAACCACTTGTACAAATTTGTTTAGCCCCCATTGATTATTTTTGACATCAATTGTTCTTCGTCGGTGAGATTATTCATGTGCAGGTTTGCCGATGTATTTTTTGATTTCTTTGGGGATCACGTCAAATACTTTTTTTTTTTCGAAGAAGAATTGGGCTTTTGATTTTGCGAATGTGAGTTGACTTCTTTTAGTGTAGTTGATATTTCTCTCACCACTCAAGGATCTCTTCCAAACTCAACATCTATGTGTGCATAATCTTATTGAATTGTCTTGAATCTAGTACTATCGATAACATGACCAATGTTGTACTCTACGGGATTGTGCAGAGAGATTAACAGTTGTACTTCACATATTATGTAAGGATTATATACATACACACATAGAAGAGCGAAGGAAGAGAAAGTAAAGGAGAGGAACTACTAGTATTCTTTATTATATTAAGATAGAACAAATACCACCATTTTCTTACATTCATGATCCCATATTTATACTCTGAGTTAGTTATTAGTTAGTTACAACTGTTTAACAACCTTGGTCGGTTGACTCGACCCAATGGTCTATTGAATTACAATTCAACTTGAAATTTCCAATCGACTGATGCTTAGTTGATTAAAGGTTCTAGTCGATAGAGTTGACTAATCCTTCCAACAATAGCCATTCTGATCATGTGAAAGATACTAGAAATATGTGTTATGATTACCTCAAAACCACATATTTTGTCTTATGTAGAATGTAGGTGTGGGATTACGTAGAAAGAGGGTGCGAGAAGCAAGGGTATCAAGCATAATGCAGGATGCAGGGAGAATGATGTATGTGGGAGGAAATGCCAGGTGTCATATTTCCACATGGGACACAAGGGAATTAGACAATAATCTAAGCATGGGAATGCGGGTGTGGAATGCATGGTAGCTAATGTGGAATGCATGTTACAGGAGAATTAGGACTAGAATAGGCCCGCACGAAATGGAGGATGCTGGTGCAGGTGGTTGAGACTTTTGTTAAGGGATTCCCCCCCACATCTACTTGGATAAGGTGTTTTATAAAAGGGGTTTGCAAAGGAAATACATGCTTAGGTAGAAGAAGGAAAAATATATCAACAATCCTATGTGACCATACTTGAGTGCTACAATTGGGAGAGTTTTGAAGAATAGATTATAAATCCTTGATCTACAGTGATGAATTGTGGCCTTCTGCTTGATTTTTTTTTTTTAAACGTCAAATGGAGTATTAATTAAAGTTTTGAAACCACATAGGGAAAGTTATTTACTATCAACATGCCCTTGACTTTCATTTAGATCCTAAATTCTCTACTTAGTCAGGCTTGCACTGTGCAGGACATCTGCAACCATGCAGTTTTTTATAGTAAACTGGAGCTGCACCGCATCTCTGGCTATCATAGCAACGAGAGATTCATGCAAACATAAACAACTCTTTTATACCGACATAGGCTATGGGCCTTGCATTTGAAATGACGACTCATGAAAAATAAAACATCAACTCTTTCTTCTATATGGTGATGGCTCTAGTGACCCTCTTTATAGAACGCAACAATGTTGTCTCTTGAGAACGTTTTTAGTGAATTCATTCACTCACCTCTTCCATGATCACAACCATCACTCTGATACCAAATATCGATTTCAAAAGCAACATGAAACAAAAAATACGCACATTGATTTTGTACGTAACAACAACAATATCCATCAAGATCACATTGTATTAATGTACAAATTATTTACATCCCTCTCTCTTACATCAATACAACATGAGGCCTCATTATATACCATTGATGTGCCCTTCCAATATAGATAATTTGTACAACCATCTCCATAACCATCGCCATAATATCTGCATGGATATATCCATAAATCTCTATGTGATCTCCATCCCTAACTTCACACTCATTGTCCTCATCTTTCATAGTCGAGGGACTTCTAGAATAAGCCTACTTTCATGAATAATAATTTCATCATATCATAAGTATGAATTATTCCTTCATCTTCTGTGGATGTTTCCCCACCCCGGGGTTTTACCACATAAATCTCTTGTTTCCTCTATCTTTTGTTTGATATACTTTGTTAATTTGATGTTTTCCATAAGAGTTTAAATAGATTAGATCTACGGTTACATGTTTATGCATATGTTCCTAGTTTTTCGACATGGGGCAAAGAATCGAAACAATATGTTATAATTTATGCATAGTGTCATACCACATTAATAAAAAGATAAAATAAATCAAATTTTTAAAGAAGTTGTCAATTGAACCTAAAATGCATTTCTTCTTTCTTGAATAACACCAGAAAAGACGAATAATTTAGATGGACCTATGCAATCTTGTAGTTGATTAATGATGCAACTTTGTGTTGCTTCATCAAGAAACCACCTCTCAATGCTTGTTGAAAAACTCTAGTAACCTTTCCATTCTCATGAAATTTGTCCTTAACATATGTTAAGTGTTAAGTGTAAAAACTGCCTAATAACATGTAACGATATGTTGAGTGTAAAAACTACCTAATAACATGTAACGGGAAATGTAACTATTTTTCCCATTTTTTATTACTAATTCCTTATTTATCTTTTTCATCCCATATCCTTGTTTGATGACCTCCTTAACCATATCCAATATCCATTGCCTTATATATATATTGTTTGTCACCATCAACAATTATAAAAAGTTGAATTTTTAA
>JASDQU010245287.1:13125-25514 GCA_032191745.1 Picea mariana | reverse complement strand
GCATTATTGTTTTATTATTATTATTATTTATATATACATAGTAGTAATATTATTATGATACATATATATATTTTTCTTTTTGGAACTAGACTTCCACAAGTGGTTTTCAATTCAACTCCTCTCCATTGGTGACCCAAATGGGGTTTTCACCAATGGACTACTTTTCTTTTCAAGGATGATATTTTTTAAGCCGGGCACTGTTAATGACTTTGTCGAACAAATTCTCTTGTAATGTTCTTAGTTGAACCGCTCCAGTCATTCATATAACTTCGATTATGAATGGACCTAACCAAGTAATTTTCAATTTTCTTGGTTTGCCTTTGATTTTGCTATCATGTAATAGTACCAAATATCCATTTTTTATATATTGTATTTTGACTGCCTATCGTGCCAAGTGTTTTGTTGTTGTTTCTTCACTTCTTGATGGTGGATTACAATGAGTCGTTCTTCTTCCAGTATGTGGAGTTGGTGTACTCTTTCTTCCTTTTCCATAGTGAGATTATATCAAAGTACATATGGAACCCTTTCTCCATTCATCCAGAAGTGTAGTGGTACTAAAGCTTCTTTCCCATAAACTAATTTAAAGGGTGTCTGGCCAGTCGTTATTTGATAAGTACTCTGATATGCCCATAACAGAGATGACACCTTGTTGTCCTAATCATCTCGGTCGATTCCAAAGATTTTTGTTAGCCCCTTATGTGGTGTCTAGTTAAAGGATTTGACCACTCCATTCACCTCAGGATGATAGGGTGATGTCTTATTATGGTCGATCATGGATTTTTCCAACAATATCTTTATTGTACCATTAACCAAGTGATTTCCTTGATTGTTGAATAGTGTTAATAGACATCCAAACCTTGTGATTATGTTCTCATAAATGAACCCAACTGCTACTTTCTTGGTGACAGATTCAATTGGCTTTGATTCTACCCATTTGGTTAAATATTCAACTACTATTATGATGTACTTAGCCCCTGATATTTTTTCTCCTAATGGGAATGGTCCGACAAAGTCGATTTCCAAAATTTCAAATGGTAAGCTAGGGTTTACCAAGTTCAAAGGAATCTAATATTTCCAAAGAGGTTGACCCATTTTGTGACATTTGTCACACTCACTAATTTTAGCTCTATAAACTTTGTGTAGTTTTGGCCATTATAGGCCTGCTTGAAGGATTTTTCTAGCTATCGTGTTGGCTTGAAAATGTCCTCCCTGAGGACCATCATGCACTTTGTCAATTATGTGTTCTCTTTCATGTTCCAATGCACATCATTTGAGTACATTGTTTGGTCCTAGCTTATATAGATACCCATTCATGAAAGTGAATGGGGTAGCCTTCATTAGTAATACCTTCTTTTTCCATTATGGTATATCCTTTGGTGATTTTCTCTCTTGTAAAAATCGTACTATCTCAACCATCTCTTTAGGGGTTCTTTGAATTGAAACAAGTGAGTGTCTGGGAGCTCATCTTCTATACCTATCAGTTCCTCACCTTTTTCTAGTTGAGATAGGTGGTCGGGTCTGACATTGTTCTTCCTTGGTTGGACTATGATGTCAAATTTGAATTCTTGGAATAGTAGTAGCCACATACAAATTCTTCCTTGATGGATAGGTTTGTTGACTAAGTACTTTAAAGCTTGATGATTTGTATAAAACGTAAATGGATTTGCCAAAAGATAAGGTCAAAATTTTTGTAGGGTGAAGATCATTGCTTAGCCTTCCCTTTTTGTGGTCGAATAATTTCTTTCTTCTTTATTTAACTTCTAGTTGGCATATGCATTTGGGTGGTCGATTGTCTCATCTCTAGGTTGATCTAAAATTGCTATGAATGTTACATTTGATGCATCAACATGTATGTGAAACCTTTTAACCTATTAAAGAAATCTCAGTATTGGGGCTTCCACCAACCTTCTCTTCAATAGTTCAAGAGACTCATTGCATTCTACACTCCACACAAAATATACTCAATTTCTTAGTAACTTATCGGTTGGGAAGGTAATGTTTGAATAATGTCTTATGAATTTTTCGATAATATCCAATATGGCCTGGAATTTTTTTATTTGCTTTTGTTTAACATGGAGCTTCGGTTCAAGAGTTGCCTTAATCTTTGCCATATCAACCTTAATGTTGTCTTTACAAAACACATGCCATAACAATATTCCTATAAGAGTGGAAAAATACATTTTTAATATTCAAAAAGCTATATTCAATCCAATCATCAAAATAATAGAAAACCATTGTTTTATATATGTATTCTTGAAACACTTTTACCATTATTCAACAAGTGCATTCTTTAGACCAAAAGACATAACCTTGTATGCAAAAGAACCAAATTATGAAACAATAGTAGTTTTTTCCTGAATTTCTTGAGTAATTGGTACTTGATTATAGCTTGAAAATCCATCTGTAAATGACAAACATTCATGTACTACCACTTCATTGATAATATCATTAGTGAGTGGAGTTAGAAAACGATCTATGAGTGTTAATTTGTTTATCCCTTTGAATATGACACATATCCTTATCCTTTTGGGATCATGTTTTTAGACTGTACCAAATTTTTTTTGATGGGATTGAAATAAAGCAACCTGCTGCAGTGATCTGGAGCGATTTGGTGTGTGGAACGACAGGTGTGTGACCCGCTGGTTGATAACGTGGAGCGTAGACTTGTTAGAGTATATGCGTGGACCCTAGGCTGGTTGGAGTGATAAAGTACATAAATGAGATTTGGAGCAAGGCAAGTCGTGCATAAGGTTTGTAGTGTGATTAATTATGTGCCTAAGATTCACGGAGTGAATGAGAACAAAATGTTATTTTATTGAATGGATACATCATTGTATATGTCTTTTCACTTTATGTTTCCAGGAGTCACTTTGTGAAAGAAAGTAAAGATTGGGTGGAATCTTTTTAGTGTGGATACATCATTGTATATGTCTTTTCACTTTATGTTTCTAGGAGTCACTTTATGAAAGAAAGTAAAGATTGGGTGGAATAGTTAAAGTTTTATTTTTGAAATATTGTAATTAAAGAATGGGTATGTTTTCAAAAGAGAATTTTGAGAGAATCGGTTATGAGAGAGAGTTAGTGCTTGGGATTATTTTTAATTAGTTATGAGAGAGAGTTAGTTACTGAGATTATTTTTAAATATCTTAATTTTTTTTTTGAGATCCTTAGACATAATTTTTTTTGTAAATGAGATTATAATATGTTTTTTTTGTTAAGAGACATTATGGGTGGAGATTTTCAAAGTTTGTAAAGGATTTATTCCTCATTGAATTGAGTTATGACACATTTATTGCACTCTCCTGATTAATAGAAGATTTATTTGGTGGTGGTTGAGTTTTATTTTTGGGAGAGTTGTTTTTGTCCCTCGAGACATATTGTGTTGCTTAAATTTTTTGGCATAAATTATTTTTATTTGAGCAAACAGATGCAACGCATATTTATCACTAAATATTTATAGGAACTTGTAATTGATGGAGATGTTATGTATTTTTTAGAAGCATACTTCAAAGCATTGAGTGATGATGAAAAAAAATCTTTAAAGGAACTTATTAAGAAAGATAATGAACCTCTTTCTCTCATAGGAAGCACAATTGAAGAATCTATATTTTTGAGAATCAATGTTGTACAATCATCCAAGCAAGCATGTGATATTTTAAAGAACACATATGAATGCGTGGTTGTAGCTAAATTGCAAACATTAAGAAGAAATTTTGAAAATACCAATATGCAAAGCAATGAATCGATTCATGCTTACATCACAAAAATACAAGATCTTGTTAATTAGATGAGCTCACTAGGTGAAGAGGTTCCAGAAATAATACTAATTGATAATATCTTAAGAAGTGTTCTACCCAAGTTTTAGATGGTTGCCACCAGTATTATGGTCTCCAAATATTTAAACACAATGAAGATTGATGAATTGAGTGGATTTTTGCTAACCGTTGAAGAAAATCGATCAACTAAATAAGTGGAACATGATTTTTCTACAAGGCACAAAGGAAGATGAAGAAGCAAAGGTCAATATCAGAGTCAGAATCAGAATATGCAACCACAACAAATGACACATAATTATCAAGGAAATGCATCCACCTCAAGAGGAAGAGGAAGAGGAAGAGGAATAAGTCCAAGTTAGTTCAAAGGAAGAAACATAGAAGGATATCAAGGAAGAGAAAGAGATGGATCTCGAGAAAGACAAGACCCACAATGATAATTTTGTCATAAATTTGGTCATCTTGAAAAAAATTGCTATGCAAGATTGCGAGATATGGAGCATAAAGGTGCCAATATGGTTGTTGAAGAAACAATGAATGAGAATTTATTCATCTCAAGTTTTATGGCACATAATGAAGAAAGTGAAGCTTGGTATGTTGATTTGGGATGTTCAACTCATATGACATCTCAGGGGGAGTTGTTTAATAGAATAAATGACAATTATTTTGGTGAAGTTATATTTGGTGATGATAGAGTTTATGAAGTTAAAGGAAAATGAACAGTTGCAATATCAATGTTGAATGGAAAGAAGAAGTTTATTGATGACACATTGTTGCCACCAACATTGAAGAAGAACCTATTTTCTATATGTCAAATGAATCAAAACTACAAGTGAGTGTTTGATAACAAAGAGTGCATAATCATGGATAAGTTTATTCAAAATGTAGTTGTAGCAAGAGGAGAAATGACTAAAGATAGAATCTTCAAACTTTCTTTTGATTCAAGTAACTCACACAATCTGACTATTACAAAAGAAATGAATAACATGCTTTTCCATTTAAGGATGGGACATTTGAATTTTCAGAGTTTGGTGTTGTTAAGAAAGAAGAGCATGGTGAATGGTCTTCCTTATATCAAGAACAAGGATGAAGTATGTGAAGGGTGTATTTTTGGGAAACAACGCAGGGAAAGTTCATCAAATAGAATGTGGAAGGCTATAGAGCGTCTAACACTTGTACATTCAGATTTTTCTGGTCCAATGGAGACCGTGTCTTTAGGATATGAATGCTATTTTCTCACTTTCATTGATGATTATTTTTTACAGGAGAAGTCTGAAGTCTTTTATCATTTCCTTGAGTTTAAGGCTTTGGTTGAAAAGTAAAGTGGTTTGAAAATTATCACCCTATGTACAGATAATGGGCGAGAATATAGGTCACATGAATTTTTGAATTATTGCAGGAAGCATGGAATAAAGTGAGATTTTACCAACTCTTACACCCCTCAACAGAATGGAGTTGTGGAAAGGAAAAATAGGGAAATAGTTGAAATGGCTTGGACCACGTTGAAAACTAAGTCTCTCGGAAATGAATTTTGGGGCTAAGCAGTGCACACAACAATTTACACTCTCAATAGATGTCCTACAAGAGAAGTATTGAATTTGACTTCAGAAGAAGCTTGGTAAGGATATAAACCAAGTGTTGCACATATGAAAGTTTTTGGTTGCACTGCATATGCACATGTTCCTAAGGAAAAGAGGATCAAATTGGATGATAAAAGTGTTAAGTGCATTTTCATTGGTTATAATATTGAAACAAGAAGTTACAGGATGTTTGATCCTCAAGCAAAGAAAGTGATAATAATCAAAGATGTTGTTTTTGATGAGCAAAGACATTTTCATCCAGACAATGTACAAATTGAATTAAGAAAATATGTAGTGGATATTGGTGATGCATCAAATTCTAAGTCAACAAAGACAAATTAAGTCAAGAAGAATCCTAAGTGGATTGAGAGGGGTCATTCATAAAGCAATATATTGGATATACATTTTGAAAGAAGACTTACTAGATTCCAAAGTAGTCTTGTGAATTATGCACTTATGACATGCAAGTAATGAAGATGGATGAACCACAAAATTATGTAGAAGCATAAAGAAAGAAAGAATGAAATGAAGTTATGGAAGAGGAATTGAATTTTTTAGTGAGGAATAATATTGGGGACTTGGTCAGTTTACCAAAAGAAAAATATGTAATTGGTACTAAACGGGTTCATAAAACTAAGTATAAATTAGATGGGAAAATTGATAAGTATAAGGCCCATTTAGTTGAAAAAGGCTATGCACATGGGGAAGGAATTGATTATACTGAGACATTTTCTCCAGTTGCAAAGTTGGATACAATTAGGATGGTACTTGCATTCACTACATATATAAATGGAAACTTTATCAGATGGATGTTAAATCAAATTTTTTGAATGGTTATGTTGATAAAGAAATTTATGTAGAGGAGTGAGGAGGTTTTGAAGTTCCAGGTAAAGAAGATTTTGTTTACAAGTTGAAGAAGGCCTTGTATGGTCTCAAACAAACACTAAGAGCATGGTATTCTAGAATTGATAAATATTTAAGGATAATGGATTAGTTAAAGTTTATCTGAGCCCAATATCTATATTTTTCAATCAATATAGGACATTCTGACAATTGCATTATATGTCGATGATTTGCTCTACATAGGGAACAATGTTGAACTATTTCAAAAGTTTAAGTCACATATGATTGATGAGTTTGAGATGACAGATCTTGGTGGGTTGAATTATTTCTTGGGTATTGAATTCTATCGGAAGGAATATGGTATTTTCATGTCACAAGACAAGTATACTTGGGATATTCTAAAGAATTTAAGAATGTTGAGTTGCAAGCCAACGACAACTCCTTTGGAAGTTGGATTGAAGTTATATGGACATGACGAATCCAAATCAATTGATGTTACTTTGTGTCATCAATTGGTTGGAAGTTTGATCTAATTAACTACAACTCGACCAGATATATCTTTTGCAATCAACATGGTATCAAGATTTATGACAGAACCCAAGGAATCACACTAGAAAGCAACTAAGAGGACTTTGAGATATCTGTGTGGTACAATTGGCTATGGTTTAGTATATAGGTCTACAAAACATTTCAAACTAATTGGTTATACAAATTTAGATTGGGCAGGTTTCATGGATGACATGAAATCGACTTCAGGGTATTCATTTAGCATGGGTTCAACAACTCTTGCTTGGAGTATTAAAAAACATCCTATAGTTTCTCTATCCACAACATAAGCAAATTATAAAGCAACAATGACAAAATCATGTGACGTAGTGTGGTTAAGAAGAATTTTGGAGGATCTACATGAGCAGCAGGAACAACCCACTCAGTTGATTTGTGATAATCAAAGTGCCATTCAAATGACCAAGAATCCATATTTTCACAAGAAAACCAAGCATATTGATATTCAATATCATTTTGTTCGATATTTGATTCAATAGGGTGTGATCGAGATCATGTATTGTAGAACAAAAGATCAAGTAGAAGATATTTTCACCAAAGCACTATCAAAGGAAAAGTTCTACAAATTCACAGATGATCTTGGAATATTTCCAAATGATCATTATGGGGGAGAAATGTTGGAATAGTAATGTATTTAGAAATATTCTAGATTAATTGGTGTTAGTTGTTATATCTCGAAGGTCTAATTAGAGCTAGAGAAATATGCTTGAGAGATTTGTGGAGAGATTATTGAGTGAAGTAAGGAGTAATTGTTGAGATATTATAGGAGATGGTTGACTCCCAAGACATCTCCTCTCATGCATAAATATATGCTTTGGTAATGAATAAGTTTGAGTTGTCATGCACATCACTGTTAAATTTAATTGTTACATTAATTTGTTGGTGTATTTTCTTCACTCAGTGATTTCTGAAGTATTTCCAGTTTTTGTTTCATCCTCTTATCAGTCGATAGGGTTGGCCAATCATAATTTTTTTCAATTTGTTGGGATTTCTTCAAATATTTTTCACATGATTGAATATCATGCATTCTTAGTGGTCCTCATATCTTTTTAAGTAACCTTGCAAAATACCATTGAACTAGCAGATTTGCATCTATTATATTGGGTATTTGACTTAGTAGTTCTTTGAAACTTTTTTCATAATCTCTCATATATTCACTTGGTCTTTGCCTGATCTCTTTATGTTTCTAGGTTTTCAGATGCTTGATATATCGAGTATTGAAGAAATACAAGAAATTATTCTTAATTTCACCTTTGGTTATTATTTGATTTTTAGTGAAATTCATGAACCAAGTGAGATCTCTATTTCTTAGGGCTCAACAAATTGTTCCATTTGTTTGTCTTCATCTATAATGTCCACTGCATCATTGAATTTCTTGCACATAAACCAATGTCTCTTGGGATCTTCATCCTCTTCATAGATTGGAATGTGATTGTGACTCATTTTATTTATAGTTTGGAAGATTGACTTAGGAGGATTCCGAATTGGTTGTGTTATTGGACTAACTAGAACAATCGACTAGATTTCTTCTTGTACTTTTGGTCAAGATTGTATTTCGAATGGAATAATTGATGGCTTAGGGTCCATCAAAGACGTTTCAAAATGATTATTTACCTCAATCACTTCTTTTGCTGGGGATATCTAATCCACTTGGAACCCCTTATCCATATATTCGATAAATCATTGTTCTTCTAGATGCATAAATTCATCATGACTATCAGTCAAGTGCACTTCTTCTTCTTTAGATGTTAAATTTGGTAGGGAGGTGCGTCTATGAGATCCTTGATGTGTAGGAGTATGATTTCATAATTTTGTTTGCTTACCCAACTTTATTCAATCTTGAGCATCTCAATCAATAATATATCTCTCAGATTTCATTTGTCATTCATTCGATACCACATCGAAGAGGGTTCAGGGTCAATATGAAATAATTGATGGAGGAATTCTCTTATTCGGGGACTTATCACTTCTGGGATTGGAGATCGACGTAATGTATGGCCTGCGTCATCCACTTCCATGCTCTCAACAATTTATTCTAGTTTTGGGGCGCCAAAGACAGACTCTACCAACTACAAGTCTTCACTCCACTTAGGAATTGTTGGGGCTGGTCCTTTTTCCGCATCTGGTTGGTCGACGCCATACTCAGATAGGTCCAACAAACTAGCAATTTGCCGCTCCTGAGGGTTTTTATGATTCAACTAATAGGGATCCCTCACATTACACATCTCTTCTATTTTTTTTGCCTTTTGTCCCTTTATATATTTTGAATGTGGACTAAAGGTTTACATGATTGCATTCTTCTTGTAGTTCTTTTCTTTGTTTCTTTGTCCAATGTATATTCTCTCTTCTTTCGATTGACTTCCTCCTTCTTGCTGGAATACTTTCTCTTTGGTGTAGGTCAATCAAGTATTACTCCAACTAAGGCATATCACAAATAAATACCCCTCCATAGTTGATCTTGACTTACTCTAGGTTTATGATGGTGCAGGTGCTAGCCATGTTTATTTCTTCAAAAATAATTCCCAAGTTTCTTTTGTATATTTACAGTTGGCTTCAAGAAATTCTTCCTAATCTTGTTGTCTTTGTCTCCAGTTGATATTTATAGGTGTGGCTAGAGTAGGCCGATAATACATAATATGACTAACTCCTTTGTTAAGGAGAAATTTATGTTAAAAAGTAGGTACGGTACAAAAAAACGTGTCATGAAAATCATTGTAAAACCTTTGTTTGATGTTATCGAAAGAAGTTCATTCTTCAATTTCCTATTCTTCGCAAAATTTGTTTGTAATGTTTTCAAACCACTTGTACGAATTTGTTTAGCCCCCATTGATTATTTTTGACGTCAATTGTTCATCGTCGGTGAGATTATTCATATGCAAGTTTGCCGATGTATTTTTTGATTTCTTTGGGGATCATGTCAAATAATTTATTTTTTTTTCGAAGAAGAATTGGGCTTTTGATTTTGCGAATGTGAGTTGATTTCTTTTAGTGTAGTTGATATTTCTCTCACCACTCAAGGATCTCTTCCAAAGTCAACATCTATGTGTGCATAATCTTATTGAATTGTCTTGAATCTAGTACTATCGATAACATGACCNACAAGTGGTTTGAAAACATTACAAACAAATTTTGCGAAGAATAGGAAATTGAAGAAGAATTGGGCTTTTGATTTTGCGAATGTGAGTTGATTTCTTTTAGTGTAGTTGATATTTCTCTCACCACTCAAGGATCTCTTCCAAAGTCAACATCTATGTGTGCATAATCTTATTGAATTGTCTTGAATCTAGTACTATCGATAACATGACCAATGTTGTACTCTAGGGGATTGTGCAGAGAGGTTACCAGTTGTACTTCACATATTATGTAAGGATTATATAGATACACACATAGAAGAGAGAAGGAAGAGAAAGTAATGGAGAGGCCAACTACTAGTATTCTTTATTATATTAAGAGAGAACAAATACCACCATTTTCTTATAGTCATGATCCCATATTTATACTTTGAGTTAGTTATTAGGCAGTTACAACTGTTTAACAACCTTGGTCGGTTGACTCGACCTAGTGGTCTATTTACTTACAATTCAACTTGAAATTTTCAGTCGACTGATGCTTGGTTGATTAATGGTTCTAGTCAATAGAGTCGACTAATCCTTCCAACAATAGGCATTCTGATCATGTGAAAGATACTAGAAAGATGTGTTATGATTACCTCAATACCACATATTATGTCTTATGTAGAATGTAGGTGTGGGATTACGTAGAAAGAGGGTGCGAGAAGCAAGGGTATCAACCATAATGCAGGATGCAGGGAGAATGATGTATGTGGGAGGAAACGCCAGGTGTCATATTTCCACATGGGACACAAGGGAATCTGACAATAATCTAAGCATGGGAATGTGGGTGTGGAATTCGTGGTAACTAATGTGGAATGCATGTTATGGGAGAATTGGGACTAGAATAGGCCCGCACGAAATGCAGGATGCTGGTGCAGGTGGTTGAGACTTTTGACAAGGGATTTTCCCCCACATCTACTTGGATAAGGTGTTTTATAAAAGGGGTTTGCATAGGAAATACATGCTTAGGTAGAAGAAGGAGAAATATATCAATAATCCTATGTGACCATACTTGAGTGCTACAATTGGGAGAGTTTTGAAGAATAGATTATAAACCCTTGATCTACAATGCTGAATCGTGGCCTTCTGCTTGAAAATTTTGTTTAAATGTCAAATGGAGTATTAAGTAAAGTTTTGAAACCACACAGGGAAAGTTCTTTACTATCACCATGCCCTTGACTTCCATTTAGATCCTAAATTCAACTTCCATTTAGATCCTAAATTCTCTACTTAGTCAGGCTTGCACTGTGCAGGACATCTGTTACCATGCAGTTTTTTATAGTAAACTGGAGCTGCACCACATCTCTGGCTATCATAGCAATGAGAGATTCATGCAAACATGAACAACTCTTTTATACTGACACAGGGTGTGGGCATTGCATTTGAAATGACGACTCATGCAAAAGAAAACATCAACTCTTTCTTCTAGATGGTGATGGCTCTAGTGACCCTCTTTATAGAACACAACAACGTTGTCTCTTGAGAACGTTTTTAGTGAATTCATTAACTCACCTCTTCCATGATCACAACCATCACTCTGATACCAAATGTCGATTTCAAAAGCAACATGAAACAAAAAATACACACATTGATTTTGTACATAACAACAACAATATCCATCAAGATCACATTGTATTAATGTACAAATTATTTACATCCCTCTCTCTTACATCAATACAACATGAGGCCTCATTATATACCATTGAGGTGCCCTTCCAATATAGATAATTTGTACAACCATCTCCATAACCATCGCCACAATATCTGCATGGATATATCCATAAATCTCTATGTGATCTCCATCCCTAACTTCACTCATTGTCCTCATCTTTCATCATCGAGGGACTTCTAGAATAAGTCTACTTTCATGAATAATAATTTCATCATATCATAAGTATGAATTATTCCTTCATCTTCTGTGGATGTTTCCCCACCCCAGGGTTTTACCACATAAATCTCTTGTTTCCTCTGTCTTTTGTTTGATATACTTAAATGTTAATTTGATGTTTTCCATAAGAGTTTAAATAGATTAGATCTATGGTTACATGTTTATGCATATGTTCCTAGTTTTTCGACAAAGGGCGAAGAATCGAAACAATATGTTATAATTTATGCATAATGTCATACCACATTAATAAATAGATAAAATAAATCAATTTTTTAAAGAAGTTGTCGATTGAATCTAGAATGTATTCCTTCTTTCTTGAATAACACCAAAAAAGACAAACAATTTAGATTGACCTATGCAATCTTGTAGTTGATTAATGGTGCAACTTTGTGTTGCTTCATCAAGAAACCACCTCTCAATGCTTGTTGAGAAACTCTAGTAACCTTTCCATTCTCATGAAATTTGTCCTTAACATAAAAAGAGTATGAAAACCACCTAATAACATGTAACGGGAAATGTAACTATTTTTCCCATTTTTTTATTACTAATTCCGTATTTATCTTTTTCATCCCATATCCTTGTTTGATGAACTCCTTAACCATATCCAATATCCATTGCCTTATATATA